>LBNU01019073.1:138609-151244 GCA_014162995.1 Artemisia annua
CCTGCACATGTTTACAAGTCACCTCCCCCACCGTCACCTTCTCCACCACCTCAATATGTATACAAGTCTCCACCACCCCCGTCACCATCCCCGCCACCTCCATATGCATATAAGTCTCAATCACCCCCATCACGATCCCCACCACCTCCTTACATGTACAAGTCTCCTCCTCCTCCATCACCATCGCCGCCACCTCAGCTCCTTATGTGTACAAGTCACCACCTGCTCCATCACCATCTCCCCACCTCCGTATGTATACAAGTCACCACCTCCACCATTGAAGTCTCCCTTCTCAACTTTGCTACAATAAGTCCAAAGAATACTAATTGTCACTTTTTAAAAGTTTTCTAACTTCTCGGAAATAATTACTCGATTACTCGATACCCAGTAACTGGTTTTCTTTCCTACCTAAATTTTTATTACATGTCATTTGATTTCATTTTCACACTTTACAGGTATAACTACTATGTCAAACTTTGGTAAGTTATAGGAATGGTTTGTCATTCTTATATGAGAGGGACTGAGATGAGGGAAGTCACCCTCATCCTTTGTACTTCAATGTTTTTGGTGTAATGAATTTTACTGGGGTGAATTAACCCTTTTACCCAAAAGAAAAACTACTATGTCAAACATATTCAAAAGAAAAAACTAACTACCTAATCACCACAGTTAAGGTATTTTTCATGTGTATCTGTATCTACTTTGCTAGCACAAATAAACTAAGTTATGTGTTACAAGCTTCTGAATACAATACCTAGGTTCTGTTTTGCTTCTCCTTACAAAAGTAAGCAATCTTTTTCATGTCTAAATTGTCGCAGGTAAATATTAAAAGCCTAGCAACAATTGTGAACACCAAATTATCCAACAATATACTACTTTTGTCTTCGAGTTCCCTTTTTAATGTGTTTTGAAAGTAATTCTGTTACACAAATGTGTGCTGAAACACACTTCAGCAGCAGCCATGTGAATTTAAAAGTTTACCTTAACAGAGAGGCTCAACTACGATGGTAACATGTTGTGAACACGGATATTAAGTTAAAGGCGTCAAGGGTAACTTCTAAGTTGGCTACTATGTTATCTTCTTTACAAACAGCTAAAATAAAAATCTGAAGGCCGGCCTTACACACACAAACAGAGACACACACACACACACAGACACACACACACACACACACAAAAATCTGAAGGCTGAAAAACGTGTAGACTATTCTTCTATTGGTAACAAAATGGTTTCAAATAAACATGACATGCTAAATATTAAAATCTAACAAAACTAGCATGACTCAAATTCTATGCTTAACTATATCTTTAGAGACTTTCTCAGCCATGAGAGGACTTCCATTAGCATGATTCTGCATAAAAGCATACTTGTATCACCTCCCTTTTTACTCCTACTAAAACCCATAAATAAGATTTCGCTCAACTAGATCAAGATTTCCCATGAAGATAACAAATCCTCCACCCAGGTTACATCAAACTCGCACATCAACCTTACTTCCTCCAGCGAATGGAGCCAACATTTTTCTGGGTAAGACGCACAGCAAGAATAGTTCTGTGATATGCCCGAGATCTCACCATGCTTCATCTGTCATCATAACAAAGACACATTTAAAAACTACATAGAAGATTAGAAGTGTATATTTAGTAAGTGTGTATGTGGTTAATATGGACTTGCTACAATTCTAATAGGAACATATTCATACTTGTAGTGATATACAGTGCGTTCCCTGCGGAGATTCACATCCTCAGCCAGTGGAGAGATCCAAAAAATAAAAACTAAAAGATCAGTAACAGATTCTGTCACCTTACCATACTAAACTCCTTATCTCTATTGTGATTCTTCTTCGGTGTCTCCCATGTAGTCTTTCACCCATATTGGTTTCCTGCCAATTCTTTTGGGCCTGATGCTAGGGCCTACTTGCTCTCGGTTGTGATGGCCCGATCCATTAACAACATTTGTGATATATACGTGACTGAGCTTCTCCCGACAGTCTCAGCCAATACCCGAGCTTTTNGCAGCCATGTGAATTTCAAAGTTTACCTTAACAGAGAGGCTCAACTACGATGGTAACATGTTGTGAACACGGATATTAAGTTAAAGGCACCAAGGGTAACTTCTACGTTGGCTACTATGTGATCTTCTTTACAAACAGCTAAAATAAAAATCTGAAGGCTGGCCTTACACACGCACACACACACACACACACAGAAAATTCTGAAGGCTGAAAAACGTGTAGATTATTCTTCTATTGGTAACAAAAAGGTTCCAAATAAACATTACATGCTAAATATTAAAATCTAATAAAACTAGCATGACTCAAATTCTATGCTTAACTATATCTTTAGAGACTTTCTCAGCCATGAGAGGACTTCCATTAGCATGATTCTGCATAAAAGCATACTTGTATCACCTCCCTTTTTACTCCTACTAAAACCCATAAATAAGATTTCGCTCAACTAGATCAAGATTTCCCTTGAAGATAACAAATCCTCCACCCAGGTTACATCAAACTCGCACATCAACCTTACTTCCTCCAGCAAATGGAGCAAACATTTTTCTGGGTAAGACGCATAGCAAGAATAGTTCTGTGATATGCCCGAGATCTCACCATGCTTCATCTGTCATCATAACAAAGACACATTAAAAAACTACATAGAAGATTAGAAGTGTATATTTAGAAAGTGTGTATGTGGTTAATACGGACTTGCTACAATTCTAATAGGAACATATTCATACTTGTAGTGATATACAGCGCGTTCCCTGCGGAGAGTCACATCCTCAGCCAGTGGAGAGATCCAAAAAATAAAAACTAAAAGATCAGTAACAGATTCTGTCGCCCATGTAGTCTTTCACCCATATTGGTTTCCTGCCATTTCTTTTGGGCCTGATGCTAGGGCCTACTTGCTCTCGGTTGTGATGGCCCGATCCATTAGCAACATTTGTTGGTATATACGTGACTGAGCTTCTCCCGACAGTCTCAGCCAATGCCCGAGCTTCGGGTACAATCCCCGACGATGTTTGTGTCTCAGAACTACCATTAGCGATGTCAATCAACAGCCTTGCGACCATGTTCACCTCATCATCCGAACGGGTACCTTCTGTGATACTTCTTTGTACAGAACCAGCTGCTCCCAGCATAACATCAGCTGCTGGATCCTTCAATATAGCATCATACGGCATTCGGTAATTTTGTCTCCTTCTATTTCTTACAACATCTATAACCAAATACAAGTACACTTTCAGTAAAGTAATATACAAGATAATTTAAAACGCATACATATATAGGAAATACATAAAACTTTAAATTTACTTGGTGAAGCACTTGTGCTTGCTCCAGAAGTCAATAAATAAACAAACAACAACATAACAAATCAGTACACATAACCTGAGTTTTCTTTAAAAAAACCCCTAAAATCAGCAAAATAACAAAAATATACCTGCAAGAAAGTGAAGGCAACACGAGTTTATGGTTAGCAAGACAGTCTCGTTCAATATAGGTAGGACGAACTTCCAGAGACTTTCTCGTCAACGACTGAGACGGTCTTGTTTTTTCTGTAGTCACGTACAATATTGGTAGGATCTGGACTATCGTCCTGCATCAATAAGGCATGTAATTATTTCAAAAATTGCTAATTGTTTACCAAGCAAATAATAAAAAGTTATACATAAAAGAATTACCAGACATTCTTTAGAGACTTTCTGAGCCATGAGAAGTGATCCATTAGCATGGTTCTTCATACAACTTGTATTTTGTGGTATACATATTTGGTGCTTGAAATGCCTGGCGGATAATGTTTTCATTCCATCAAACACAACTAAGTAAGCATCCTAAACTGATAATAAGTAGCTAGAAATGCAACACAAAGTTTTTCCAACCAATGTATCAAATAAATAAAAATATAAAAAATTTTACATTGTCTAAAGAGTGAAAATCGTTTGCTCAAATCACCGTTGTACCCATTCCCTTTTCACTCTTTCCAGATACGACAAAGTTTCGATGATTATCATTCTGCAACACCCTTCCACACAAATCCTCTCTTATACCATCAGTGACTTCGTTTCGATTTAGAATAATTTTCTAGTTAAGAAATGTAAAAATGCAACAACAAGAACCAGGAGTATAAGAAAACAAGTTGCTTGCAAGTTGCTACAGAATGATCTTCACAATCATCATAATTGCCGCAGCCAAGAGGAGCCGATGAAGTGATAACAGGATAAGAGGGATGAGCACAAATGGTGAGTTTTAGTAAACAAAATTTATAAACATTAGAATCCAAGCTAAGATTGTATTAAGTTTACATGCAAAAGATATAATAATCACCAATGGTAAGAAATAAAATTTGTAAGTTAAAACTTGTATCCACGAGATACAAAAAAGTTAAAAGAGCAAATACAAATCGACACATAATGACTCCATTGCGTACACATTCAATACCAAAACCCCAAGATGCAAATCTTAATCTTTAAGGTAAGTCAAGTAAGCGATACTATTTTAGAATAAAAGCCATGATTTTGTCTAGTTTGAGATGAATAATTCAAATAATTACCCCCGAGGTAAGAAATGGTATTAACAAGTTAATACTTTACAAGTCATACAAACACATAGAGATAACAAGTACAACATGCTATCAGAAATAACTTTGGGGTTAAAACAGCTAAATTTTAGTTGCAATTTTAATAATAAGGATACAGTAAAAAAATTATCCGGTCAGATCACCCTTGTACCTATTAACTTTTCTCCCATTTCCCACTTTTTCACTATTTCAATTCCAGCATCAGCCTACAATTCTACGATGACCATTCGTTATCACCCCTCCACGCAAATACTCTCTTTTGGTAAAATATGTTAAACTTGAGATCTAATACTCCATGGTAAAATATGTTGATTAACAAATACGAACTAAAAGAGTATAATTTATGCCTTAAAAGCCGTTAACATCTTAACAACATGCAAATAAACAACATAAAAATGTAAGAAACTAAGTTATAACACAAAAACCCTAACTGATGCAAATATATTTAAAAATGAAAATATAAAAAATCAAATAAATTAAAACAGAGAGTTGATTGATATACCTGGTTCGTAGAATCATGGATCCAGTGAAGAATATTTCAGATGATTGGAATCAGATCTATTTTTGAAAAAAAATGGGCAGAAATACTTAGGGTATGTTTGGCAAAAGCAGCTGTGTTTAGACGATGAGCGGTGAACAATGAGTTTTTTGATTTTTAGTGTTCGTTTGGCATGAGAGCTGTGAGCTTTGCTATTTTTTAGGAAAGCTTATTTTTCCAATGCTTCTTTATGAAGCTGTGGCTACTGCTCACAGCTACTAAGCTTTGTGCCAAACATAGCCTTAGGGTTTTAATTTGGGGTTGTAAACGAATTATCAAAGTAGCACTAAAAGACTAATTAAATAAGTGTGATTATTTTTAAACAGGCCCTTTGATTATGGATATGTGAAAAGAATTGTCCTAATTATTTTGTTGTTTGACATATTTAGTGAAAATTTACAATTATGTTGGTGCATTAGGTCGTTATTTTTCTTATTCGGTATCTATGAAAATGTTTTACTTCTGCCTAGTGTGGTTTGTGTCTCTTTAGATGGTTTGGTTGGAGTTTGTATATGTATGGGTCGTTCAAATGGTGTTATTTGAGGATACTAAAGCATTGTGAAATCACAATGAATATGGGATAATAATTCATGAAGACTTAGATAATATTTTCAACAAAATATACATTATGAAGTTATGCTACAAGCATCTCCGACTCTCTCATTGTTCCATCGTTTGAGGAGCAGCAGAGTAGCATATTCAAGTGAACCTATGGGATCATGTGTAAACCTATGATGTGGGGTTATTGGGAGTTAAAATTGCGTTTCGTGAAATAATGCCACAAAATGTAGCTAGTTGATTGCATAATCTAAATATATTTGGTCGTAAAAAAAAGATTTACCATAAGGGCATGTAATGTCATTTTTTTGTGGACGTATGCATGAGTATTTAGAACAAACAAGAAAATCTGTCCAAGATACACAAACTCATACTCACATAAATGTTTGAACACCAAGTCGATATGTGCGAAGGGGCTCATCATTATGAGTATCATAATTAAATTTTGGGTAATCAATAGAAACAGGCCACATGGTTTCGTTTAGTGTTGGTCTAATGCATGATACTCTAGCAAATTAATTATATTGTAAGATGATGTCATTTCATCACAAAACTTTTGATAAAATTGATATAACAGGTTGATTAAGTGATTCAATTGAAGCACTTATAATTGGGCTTTTACTAAATTTGCATTAGTAATACAATTAATTGATGAGACAAACAACCTTGAAAAATTGAAAATGCACCACTTGAATCAAACTTGACCTTTGAGGAGACTACCAGAATATATGACTTGAAACCAGAGCATTAGTATCTTGCTACGTCCTATGCGGCATTTTAATTGAAGGTGGTTTGATCAGTTTCTTTATTTTTTTTAACATCAATGGAATCTTCTTAATCTTCAAATCAAAATATCATCTTTTTGCCATAAAAAGTAAAAAAAGAATAAAAAAAAAAAAAAAAACCACGCAAACTTTTACTTATAATTAAAAAAGTCGTACCCCACAACGCATTTGAGTGTAAGATTCACGATCTTGTGAAAAGTACCATACTTTTTAAGAATTCTAAAAATACGTAAGTTCTTGACACATAAATTTCTTCCCATCTTCCATAATGCTTTTCCTAACTATTCCTCTATCTTCAGTTCTCTCACCCAATTTTCTCCTTCAATTCTCACCAACAACTTCACTTTCATATCAACCAAAAATGAAACCCCTAGACTAATTTTTTTCAAACGTGGGGTAATACGTCGTATAGGTCCGACCCTATGCGTCATATAGGTTTGCTGATACATAAACATCATTTTACAAAAATATAATCGCTTCATGCCTTAAATACGTAAAATCTAGAAAGCATACTGCATTGATACTGAGTATTATTACTGAACATGAGTTTCATAGAATGATAATGCGGAAGCGTTAAATTAATAGAATGTGGGTGTTAACCCAAACACCCCTTTTTGACCCATAACCACTAAATTTGTTATAAACTTACAAAATGACTCATGTATCAATTTCAATCTGTTTTGAAATCTAAAGTACCACTACAAAGTATTTTGGGGGCATATGCAGCTTAGAGCAAAGAAGTATGGATAGGATGCTCATCACCTATGAACATGAGCATTATCATTCACTTAATTCATCGTATTCTATCTGCGAGCTCCAATCTCCAATGCCCATTTCCTTTACCTATATAAAAAGGGAAACTAGCAACGGTAAGTCACACTGACTTAATGAGGGCATGTGGTTGTTAATGTTTTCTTGACACCATAAAGATTTGGATTTATTTGAAAAAACCGGAAAATCCGTTCAAAGAACAGAGCTCATCTTCAAGTATTGTAAATATTTGAACCTCAAGTCAATAAAGGTAGGGGGACTGATGCTTGTGAGTATCATCATTATGTATCTATCAATACAACCATGTGACATGGTCACAAAGTTCTTCAAAACTAACTTAAGTATGACAGTATGATATGGTAAACTAGTGTAATACATGTGTGTTACTAAAAAAAATAGTACACTTGGAGACAATAAAATGTTAATTAAAACCTTATCACCATTTCCATACTGAAAAATGGTATATTGACCTTAGATTAAACATCATTTCAGCAACGAATATAGAGCTTATCAAATTATATAGATCTAAATGTATATAACTCAATTGGGAAATAATAAAAAAATCATATCATAATAATAAACTGTAATTGATAATTAAATATGACTACACCTCCAATCAAGATAAATTGTGCTGTAATAAAAGCATTTAAGACACTTATTGCACATTAAGTAAACAACTGCTTTAGAGACCTTTTTTTTTCCTGGATCCTCGACAAAAAGGTCGTGCCGGCGACATGACGTCGGCATATAGTTGATGTCGACGACAGTTCGAAGGCGGCTGATAGTCGTGAATGCCGCGTCGGGACTTACTGTGTGCCGACGACATTTCCCGACGCTCGTGTGGGACCCACAACCATTTTCAGTCAAAGAATTTTGGCATTCGTCATATATTGTAACGACGAAACGTCGTCGGTAAGTTAAACTTAATTAATCATTTAATTAACAATACGGTCAACGAAAGTCAAATGGTCTATGAAAGTCAAACCGGTCAACAAAAGTCAGAAAGTCAACGGAAGTCAAAAGTTAATTATATACCGACGATACTCAAAACGGTCAATGAAAGTCAGAACGGTCAACGAAAGGCAAAATGGTCAACGAAAGTCAAAAATAGTCAAAATATGTCGCCAATTTACCGATGATTATCAGTAACGGTCAACGAAAGTCAGAAAGCCGTGGTGTTGAGGCATTGGCCTCAGGTTGTGTATGCTTTTGTTTTCTTGTTGTTAGCCACCATTTTCATTGTGGATAAACCTTATGGTTATAGTTCTCCTAAGTCTAATGGCCGGAAGTTGCCACTTGTAAAACCCGAAAATTCGTCTTTCCGAAATTCCCATATAATTTGAATTTTTCTAATTTTTGTGAAATATAACCTAAGTTATGGAACATTATAAATTGAAAGCTACATGATATTTAACATATAACTTATATATGATATAAATAGACACGACAATTGTCCCTAACACAATAGTGTCGAACGTTTAATGGGTCTTTCATGGGACCGGTTTTTATTTTATTATGTACACAACAATATTATTTTGAATTTACTAAATACATTTGGAAGAGGAAATAGTCTCCACTACTTCCTTTGGACTCGGCAGATTTCCCAAGTTCTTCTCCTCATTTCATATTTATCTATCAACTGTATGCCCCATATTTCTCCAACACACAAACGCTAAAACTAAAAACAAGTGACGGCAATTCTTTGCTCTTCATGAAAACATTAAACCATTATGAATTGTTTGTCCTTCCATCAAGAAATAAGAGAAGAGTTTGAAGCACCCATTTCGTGAATCGTTGTCTTCTCCTCCAAACAAAGCGGCAGCTGGTTCTCTTCAAATTCGAGTGTACGAAAGGGTGTGGCTAAGGTGGTGAATCAGTTTGTGGTATACAAGTTTTGGGTGTTCGTTGGTGACTATACATTGGGTGTGATCGTGATTAGATTCGAGGAAGGTTTATGGTTTTGGTTCTTGTAATCTCTATTCCGTTTTAATCCGTTTCGATTTGTCTTTGAGGTATTAATATACGTCCTTTGTTTTACTTCAACTCGACATGTGAGCTAAACACATACGTATGATACAATAAGAACTAAATCTATGAGGTTGTATGATTGTTAAAATGAGCATAACATGAAATATTTGTCGCATAAAATCATAAAGTGAGTCACATAAAATAACAATTTGTGATGCACCATAATCGACCCATAACAGGTTTTGGAAACTAATTCCACTCGAACTAAATAAAAGAAAAGGTATGCGTGAGTTTTTGGATTTGCTTTTGAAACACTAGTAATATAATACGGAGATTTCATGCATGTAAAACTGATATTAAACATGACGTATGGATATATGCATATGTAGGGTCTGTTTGGTCTAAATAAACCATATGTATAAGTTTAAAGAAAATGTGGTCACTTGTGTATTTTTATGTAAATAACCAGATATATATAAATATATATATGTATTTTGATTTTTTTTAAAACCATGTTAGCGTGACATAGAATTTGGGTGTCGTTGAATGCATGTTAAATTATGTTATTATCGTCGCGGTCTAAATTAATGTCGAGAGTGCGTTTAAATAAATTATAAAACGACGGGATCTAAAATTAGCATTTGATATAAAATTATTGTATAAACATTAGAATAATTTTATTTGACATTTTAATATTTAATTTTGATAATTTACATTTATGACCATAAACCTTACTAAATTGACAAGATTAACCCTAAACTACTATATTGGTCATTTTAGCCCTTAAAGATCATTTAATTATCATTATAACCTTAAGTTTAAAATTACTATTTCGGAAACGTATTAAATATGGAAACTTGTTATTTTTGGAAGTTACTATTTTGGAAAGTCACTAAAAATGGAAAGTTTCTAAATTGGAGAGAAACCTAAAATGAGTAATCTGATTTAAACCGAGCATTATAAGTAATACTTGATTATTAATTCATGTAGATCCGTCGAAGAGGGAGTAGTTCCATTTCCGTGTGCTTTCCTTTGGTATTTGGTTTGCTTTGCATAAGGTACAGATATTCTTCCCTTTTCAATAGAGACTTCTCATGACTTTCGATCCTTGACTTTACTATGACCCTTTTTGATATGATTCGTTTGATATGAGCCTTCGCTATGATTTCTCTGATTTGATTTTGATTTGCTATCCACTTTGATTATGATTATGTGATTACTAATTATTATGTGACTCAGTTATATTATGCTCTGGGAGCATTCTGTTCTGTTATGCTCTGGGAGCATTCTGTTATGGATAACCTTGCTTTGTTTGTTCTGATATGTTCTGTTCTGATGCCCGAGTTTACTAACTACTCATGGAGGTACCATGGGCGTGTTATCGAGGCACCGATGGCATGACACTATCTGGGGCGGTGTGATTAGTCCCCGGCGTCCCCGTCTGATTATGATATGATATTAGATCTCTTGGCCACTTTGTATATGATTTGTTTATGGGGGGGCGTATGGATGCATCCTAGGTACGTTTGATATGATATGATATGATACGATTTGGTTTGGTGACTGGCTGTACGTGCCTTGTACCCCTTTCACGTCTGGTACATTGGAGCTAGCTACTCTATGTACACCCTATGAATTGACGGATATGTGATTATGTGATTAGACCTATTCGAGTGTCTCTGGTAGGTCGGCTCGTGGCTTTCCTTTATTTCTTTTGTCCATTCGAGTGTCTCTGGTGGACAAGCCTTTGTTGGATACGTACTCTTTAATTCTTACTACTATCTGATTATGCTTGCACTTGATATCTTTATGATGCTTCATTCAGTGGAATTATGATATTTGTGCAGTTGATCGTTGCTCTCTTATTCATTTGACAGATGATATTCCTTTCAGCAGAAGCTTATGATGTTCTATTTCTCATACTTATATACGTTTTGTTTATCCGTTTGCTTTGTTATATATCTGTTCACTGGGCTTTTTAAGCTCAGCCGCATTTCTTTTCCTGCGGCAGGTTTTAGGTTGGAAGCTGGGTTGAGTGAAGAGTGCGTAGGAGCTCTTAGTGGACTACCCTGACGATAGATACCCTTTGCATCTGGATTAGTTGGATTTGGCTTCATTTAGACTTAGTTTTATTTTGTATTTTTGTTTTGGCTTTTCCTTTGTATAGAATTAGTATTTCCTTTTTTCCTTCGTATTTCCTTTGTAACTTTTATGTTTATAAGTCTTCCGCTTGCGTTGTATGCTTTGATATGTCACCATAATGTGGCACTTCTACCTATGTCGGGTTGGGGTGTTACAATTATGGTATCAGAGCCAAGGTTGCGACTTGTAGTACATAAGTTATGACCTGTGAAGTTTTGGACCCTTAGGTTGCACCTTAGAAGCTTTAGGAATAACTTTGGAAGGTTTTGCTTTAAGTTTTACCCCTTAAGAGCTTTAGTATGACCGGTGAGGATTGGGTAGATATATGATCAGACGTTGGTTTTCTTGCTTCCGCTTTACTCTGATTTATGCCTTTGCTTTTCGTTAAGCTCTTACTAGATCATTCGTTTTGGAGACTTAGAAGACTTGTCAGGATTCGCGACATGTGTTTAAGATGCCTTTAGACTTTGTAGTGTACCTCATAGGTTTTTTTTCCCTGGAGTTATCCTTTTGAACTTCGATTCTTGATTCGTTCGACACTCGTTTAGATGCCTTTTGTTCGTTCAGAGATTCGCGTATGTATGAATCCTACGTGTTCGACACATTCTATGACTTCTCCCTGCTTTTGATTATTTCTTCATTGCTGATTTTTTTTGACCTTACCTATTCTACCCCTATGATCGTTTTACGAATTTTCATCGTGTATATTCGAATTGTCCGATGCGTTCTGGAGATATTTGGAGACAATTTTTTGTTGTGCTAATCTGTTTATGTTGGAGATGTTCGATTCGATTTTATTCTGAATTTTGATTTGTTGCCTGAGTATTATGATGATGACGACTGTCATTTTGTGTTTGTCACCTTTGACGTTATGTGAAGTACATATTCTACACCATGATTCTTAACCTGATAATCGTTTATGACCACCTTGTTCTAAAACTCGTGCGTTGATTTCCCCACTGATGTGAAGATACCTCGCTGATGAAACTCGCCTCGAGAGTTATTCGATTTGTTGGGAACATTCGTTGTGTATCTTTGTGTGTTTTTTTTATTCGTGGAGGAGAATGATGATGGTATTTATTGTTGGAGTCTGAATCGTGTATTATTTTGTGAAAAGAACGGGATATTCTTAATTTCTTTTCGTATTCATTGTGATCTCTATGAACGTCGTAATGCTAATTGTATTGGCTGCCACTACAATTATTCTTATGAAATTGATAAATCGTGTCTTTCATGAATACTTGGACAAATTGTCATAGTATGACATATTAGGGTGTTCTGAGACGAAATAGAAACAC
>LBNU01019076.1:0-11334 GCA_014162995.1 Artemisia annua
GGTACTGACGGCGTCGATTCCATTATCTAAGTATTTCATGATTTATTTAGGTCGTTGTAAGTTGTTAATCTCATTTATTAGTTGTAATTTATTAGTTAGAAGAATGTTACTTGGATCTGTCTTCTTAGTGTTGATAAGAGATGAACTGGGGATGAGCCTTTTTTTAAGTTATAATTTACCTTAGTGCTTCATAGTCTGGTGGGTTTATATTATGATCATTTTCTTAAAGATGTGGGCACTTTTTCGTTACGTGCACCTTGTACATATTGCATCACTTCGAAATCATTGTTCTTATATTAATGTTATTAATGCTGTTCATTCAATATTATCCATGTATATATCATGAATTATGTCTGATTAATTTTTATAAGTGTTACAATAGTCTTTTTTATCTATGGCTCTTTTCCTCAACATGTGCAGCTAAATTAACTATTGCTGATCGAATTTAATACTAACATTTAATTATTCATTGAATTGTATTGGATTGGATGTGAAGTGTTTCATCTACTAACTAAGAAAACTTGGCTAACTCCTATATTACCGGGAAGCTTTGAACTCTTTAGGAAACGGTTATCGGGTGATTGTCTTAATCGATTTAAGTTTGAGGATTTCATTTGCAGTGCTATGTTCTTTATTGATGATTTATTTGACGTTTTTTATTCTTCATTTAGAGTTTGAGGGTTTAGGACTTTTATTAAGTTAGGAAATTGGAACGCACGTCCCTACGGACTTTTTTTAGGGAATACACCCGTCATCCACTGCAAAACCAACAACAATTACATGGTAAAAGATAGGTAGGGATAAGTGAAATCTAAGGTAAACACTTACTTTGCCCCACCATTGTTTTCTCAACTCAACTTTAATTTAATTGCATAAGTAGATAACTTGGGTTAGTTGACTAGCAACTAATTCCGCCTACTCCTTCAAAAACGAGATTTTACTGCTTTCTAAAAAACATAAAAATACAAAAATAATCATCCTCCACCCTTAGACCTTAATTAGAGTAGTCTTTAACCTAACGAACACTATTCCCTGTGAGAGAACGATCAATCCCCCGGTACTTGCCACTACACTATACTACATCGGTCAGGTACACTGCCTGGTGGGGATTGTAAGCCTCTTGAGATCCCTTGAGAGGTAAAACAAAGTGCGTAAGCAATCCCTACGCATCAATGCTACAGTGAAATTTCACCCTTTTTTAACTTCTGATCATAGCCCTGCAGTTCTTAGTATTCCAAACACATTAAAGAGAAAGCATAAATCCTTTAGATTTTCAAACTTCATTGCTGATAAAAAGGAGTTTTTGGAGGTTGTTGATGAGGAATGGAAATATAATGTAGAAGGGTATAAGATGTTTTAGTTAGTGAAGAAATTGAAGAATTTGAAAAAGCCTCTTAACAAGTTAGCCTGGAAGAATGGTAATATGTTTGAGAATGTGAAAAGGCTGAAAGAAGAACTGAAACAAGCTCAGATTGAAGTTGAAGCTGACCCTCATTGTAAAGTGATAAAGGAAAAATTGTCAAAGGTTCTTCAAGATTACAATGAAGCTATTATTGATGAAGAGAAACTGTTGGCTCAAAAGGCCAATGTGCAATGGATCAGTGAAGGAGATAAAAATACCAAATTTTTTCACAATGTAATTAAGAGTAGGAAGAATTCAAACAGAATAAGAAGGATTTGTGATAAGAATGGGAATTGGATTGAAGGAGAGAAGGTAGCGGATGAATTTGTTAAGCATTTTGGGAATTTCTTGGGAGATAATACTGTGACTGATCAGATCAGTAATGCAGAAGAACTTTTTGTGAACAAATTAGATCAAATAGAAGCAGAGTATCTGATCAGAGATATCACTAATGAGGAGGTTAAGGAAGCTATGTTTGGTATTGATGATGGAAAAGCCCCTGGGCCTGATGGTTTTACAGCTATGTTTTTTAAGAAAAGCTGGGGAATTATTGGTAATGATGTATGTGAAGCAGTAAAAGAATTTTTCAAATCCAATAAACTTTGGGAGAGGTATGCTACTTTGATAACCCTGGTTCCTAAGATTCAGCAACCCAACAAAGTCACAGATTATAGACCTATTGCATGCTGTAACATCATTTACAAGTGCATTAGTAAAATAATCACCAATAGAATAAAAAGGAGTTTGGAAAAGTTGGTGAGTTTAAACCAAAGTGCTTTTGTTCCAGGAAGGCTTATTCAGGATAATCTACTCATAACTCAGGAACTTCTTAAGGGCTATAATAGGAAGAATGGTCCAAAAAGGTGTGCTCTAAAGATTGACATAGCAAAAGCCTATGATTCTGTTAATTGGGGCTTCTTAAAACAAATTCTTAGTCATTTTGGATTTCATGAGAAAATGATAGGTTGGATTATGTCATGTGTCACTGGAGCAGCTTTTTCTATTTGTATAAATGGTGAAAGACATGGGTATTTTAGAAGTGGGAGGGGGTTGAGACAAGGAGATCCTATGTCCCCTTACTTATTTACTTTGGTCATGGAAATACTTACTTTGGTTGTGCAGAGAAGGGTTAGTAGAAGTAATGTTTTTAAGTATCATTGGGGCTGTAAAGAGATTAAACTAACTCAACTATGTTTTGCTGATGACTTGTTGATGTTATGCAATGGGGATTATAAATCAGTAGAAGTCCTTAAAGATGGTCTATTGGAAATTAGTGCTATATCTGGTCTTGTTCCAAACATGAGTAAAAGTACAATTTTCATGGGGAGTGTGACTGATGTGGAGAAACAAAGGATCATAGAAGTCATGCCTTTTGATGTGGGGACATTGCCTATGAAATATTTGGGGGTTCCTCTCATTACTAAGAATATTGGAGTCTCAGAATGCAATCAGTTGGTGGAAAAAGTTAAAGCTAAGGTGAATGATTGGAAAAACAAGGTCTTATCTTATGCAGGGAGGCTGCAACTTATTGTTGTTGTATTAGCCTCTATGCACATCTATTGGGCTTCTGTGTTTCTAATCCCTAAAACTACTGTGAAGGAAATTGAAAAGGTATTAAAGGGATTCTTGTGGAGTCAAGGAAATTTGAAGAAAGGAGATGCTAAAGTAGCTTGGAAAACTATTTGTGCTCCAAAGAGTCTAGCAGGCTTGGGGATAAAAAGGTTAGGCCCTTGGAATGAAGCCCTACTATGTAAGCATCTCTGGAATATTGTTAATCAAAAAGAAAGTCTATGGGTAAAATGGGTTAATTTGGTTAAATTGAAAAATAAAAGTATTTAGGAGATAGATATTGAAGAATCTGTAGTGGAACTTGGAAAGCTATTTTGAACTTAAGAAGTAAGATTAGAGGGAGTGTTTGGCATAAGGTGGGAGATGGTAGAAAGACTAATGTATGGCATGATAAATGGGATGATAGTGGTCCTTTAGATGAGTTTATCAGCTTTAGAAAGAGATATGAGGCTAGAATGTCTGAGCAATTGACTATAGCAGAGAGTATTATGGGTGGTGAATGGATATGGCCAAGGGAGTGGAAACAACAGTATGCCAAGCTAAACAACGTTACTGTTCCAATGTTGACTGAGGGGGTAGAAGATAAAATAGTATGGAAGGGAATGAATGGAAAGGAAGAAAAGTTCTCCATAAGGAGTGTTTGGGATTTCTTTAAAGATGACCAGAATGAGGTAACTTGGAGAGATGTTGTGTGGTACCCACAGTGCAATCCCAGGCATGCTTTCATCTTATGGTTGTCTTTACATGGGAGATTGGCTACTCAAGACAGAATTATGATGTGGAATACTCAAGCTTCTTTAATATGTCCTTTGTGTAAAACTGGGAATGACTCACATGAACATCTGTTTTTCAAATGTTCATACTCTGAAGTAATTTGGAATGCAGTCAAAGCCAAGATCAAAATGATGAGTTGGGATAATGATTGGAGAAGTGTGGTATCTATGGTTGCTAGTGGCAGGTGTGGTAATGACATTGTAAGTGTTCTTCACAGGTTTGTTATTGCTACCACAGTATACTCTATATGGAAAGAAAGGAATCAAAGGCTATTCAATCAAAGTCAAAGGAGCAGTCAAAATGTATTGAATGGAATAATAGAGGATATCAAGTTGCAGCTGTTATGTTTAAAAGTTAAGAGATCTAATGCAGTCATTCAAGTTATCAAAGATTGGGATATTCAGTTGACGATTGTTTAGAGTATGTATGCTAAATAGTCATCAATGGAGATTCTGAGATAGGGTGTATGGGAGTGAGTATGCCTAAGGTTGAAGGTCTGGTTTAGAAAAGCTGCTATTAGGGTGTTTGGATCAGTTCCCATGCTATTTTTTAAGGGTGTTTGGGTATGCTGGAATTTATGTATCTGTGATCTTTGGTTACTGTTCTATTCCAGAAATCAAAGTATCTATTTGCAAGCCATAACAATAGAGTTGTGTCTAGTACCTTGGAGTTCTAATGGTGTGACTGTACTTGCTTGAGACTCAATTTCTAATCAATTTGGCCTTGGGAGGGAATTGATTAGGTTTGATGGATCAGTGAGAGGTCTAATTCATAAGAATGTACCATAATGTAGAGCAACTCATTGTGAAGGGTATATGGTTTGGGTGGGCAGTGTATGATGGGTGGAATAGCGAGGAGTGAAAGATGAACATGCTTGGTCAACCCAATACACTGCCAAAGGAGGTAATGAATGGTCTTCCCTCAAGGTATGTGTTTCCAAGTAACTGAAGCCATTTTTTAGAGATGGAAATGTAGGTTACTTGGAAGAGCTCTTGACTGGAAGGGTTATGGGTGCCTAGTGATGCCTTTCACCTTCCTGCTTTGATCACTATGGATGCTGGTTGAGTGGTTTTGGTGGGGAGGTGGAAGGAAATGTAGCTAGATGGTTAAGGTTCATTTAAAAAGGTAAAATTCAGGTGCAAAAACAGTTGGATGAAGGCTGTTTTGAAGCTGCTACAGGCTGTTTGTTACGAGTCACAATTGTGTTAGATATTGTAGGTAGTTATGGTTCATAGTGGTTGTATATGTTTCGTGTTAGTATCTGTCCGATATCAGTGGTGTTACTTATGCTTGTACAAATTGGTTAAGAAGAAATATAAATTTACCTTTTGCGCCAAAAAAAAAAATAAAAAAAAAATAAAAAAAAAAATAAAAGCCCTCGCTCTTCTTTCTTTTCATTTGAACCCTTTGTGCTTTTGATCTATTTAATCCATATAGTAAGTATATTTCCTTCGTTGTGACCAAAAAAAAACCATGACAATTTATATATAATACGCAGAAACAAGTTTGCACAATAACAAAAAGAAAAGCAAATCTCAGAATTGAGGACCTACTTGACCACAAGGCTCCTCTCTATTTTTGGTTGATAGGCGTCAATAGGCTCCGCAACTGATCACCTCCAAGTATTACATTAACAAAGAGAGGAGAAAAACATACAACCCAACATTGCAAACTTACTACATCAATTTCAAAATAAATATTCAGTTTGACTTTTTGAGTCTTTCTTATTAAACTTTAACCATAAATAATTTTATTTGTGTTATATAATACTTGATGCAAAATATATGAATGGATTGAGTTTTAAATGTATTTTCATTGGTATTATTTTTTATCAAGTATTATATAATAAAAATAAAAATATTTAAGGTCAAAGTTGAACAAAAAAAACTTTAAAAAGTCAAACGAGACACTTATTTTGAAATAAATAGAGTAATAGAAAAGCCAAAAATGACCATGTTGAGCGAGTTCTTAACTATTTGCACCACAACAATTTGCGTCTCTATGTTCGTACAGCCACAAAGTCATAAAAGAAGCTTCTTTGTAGTTCCACCCAGAAAATTGTCCATACGTTTTGAGTTGAGAGGTAAAGTTGTGCATCTTGTGATTGTATATTTAAATTAAATTAAAATAGATATGTTGCAATAATGGCAATGTGCAATTACAAGATGCACAATTTTACCTCTCATGTTCAAATGAACATTAGAGGATACTTATCCAAAAAGAAAGAAAGAAAACAAATATACCTTTGATAACTTCATTGGTGGAAGGATGAGATTAGAAGTTATAGACTGAAAAGAGAGAGAGAGATTAGAGTGTTGCGATTTTGTGGAGTGAAGAAGTGAATGAGATAATGAAAGGTAGATGCTATGTGTTTGAATATGGAAGAGTCAAGAGTGAATCGGGGGAATGGTCTTGTACTATTGTGGCATTGAAGAAAATCAAGCAAAAGGAAGGGAAGATCATGCAAGCAACAAGTAGTAGAGGTCAAAGTATTCAAAGTAGAATTGAAGGCAATTTATTTTGGAGAAATAGTCATCACCTAAAAGACTAACTATAATTAAATGGCTCCTTTTTTTATAAGAGAAAAGATATATACATGATCTAATGAAATGCATTTTTTAGGCAATTGATATTTACAAATTTGATTCATAAATATAAATAACATTTTATTTTGACCATTATACCCTCTAAATAAATATGACTAAAATATAAAGGAGGGCATAATGGTAAATTTACAATGATATTTTGTGTATGAATCAAATTCATATGTGTAGATACTAGATATCAATACCTTTTTTTTTAATAGATAAACATGAGAAAAGTAATCTTGGTACCCTATTGTATTCTTGTGGGTATATACTATACTAGACGAATACCCGTGTATAGCAACGAAATTTTATAGCGACAAATAGTTTTAGTGATAAAAAATAGTTTATGGGTTATAAACGAAAAATAATAAAAGTTTGAGGATTTGGGGATAAAACATAATGTTTTGAAACCCGGTTCGACCCGGGTGGTTCAACCGGTTGAACGGTTCCAATCAAAAAATGGGTCAATTTAAACAGGGTCAACCCGACGGGTTGTGTAAAAAAAAAGGGTCAAATTAAACCGAGTCAACCCGCCGGGTTTAAAGCATCCCGGGTCAACACAGTTTTCGATGTGTATTAATAGTTTCTTTTGAAACATATGTTTCAACATTTCATTTTTTTAGTTTCAATATTTATTTTATTATGATGTTTTAAGTTTTTTCTTACTTAGTATAAATTTTTCAACATTTCACATATTGACTTTTTCACTTTTCCATATTGACCATTTTGTTTTTATATGTAGTATAGAGAATATAGTATGGTTAATGGTGCAACTATCATTGAGAAAAAAGAAGTTAAGCTGAGGGTGCGAGAGCATTCCAAGGCTCCAAGCTGATGATTTGTCAAGCAGTTTTTAGGTAAGTATTACTTCCGAGTTCCGACGCATTTGGGGTTTTCAAAACCTGAATGACTTTAGGCAAATTCAAGAGATACAAGAACATGGTGAATTGGTGACTACAAAGTACCAACTAACGGTTCTAGAACTACAAAAGAATGGTTATCTTTATTAATGTCTTTACCATTCGACACCGTAACAAATACAATGATTACTACTCTAACAAACAAAAATAGTAGAGTATCACTTAAGCTGAAAACAAAATAACTTTGATTGAGCAAAA
This sequence comes from Artemisia annua, assembly GCA_014162995.1. Taxonomy (NCBI): domain Eukaryota; kingdom Viridiplantae; phylum Streptophyta; class Magnoliopsida; order Asterales; family Asteraceae; genus Artemisia; species Artemisia annua. Next base: position 7,452 of record LBNU01019076.1, read on the forward strand.
CAAAACTATATTTAGGTGCCTTTTCTCCTAAGCAAATCAACAAGAATTGACTACATAGATGATGCATTTATAGTTTTATACATCTACATTAGCTACACCACAATTGAATTATTATTAATAGCGCGTATGTCCAACACCGGCCCTAAACAATCACTCTGACCCTCATTATCAACACATGAACTATAAGTCAAGTGTTCAAAGTCAAACAAAAATTCATCTCCAATCTCAACCGTTGGATCATCCACATCATCACTCAAACACCCTAGCGACTCCACCACATCTCCCCTACTCCATCCCCCACTCAATAACCTCTCTGACAAAACCCTAACGTCATCATCATCATCTCCACCGTTCATTTCCATCATCTCATCCACGTCATCTTCATCCCACCCTCCATCTCTTAATCTCAACCGTACATCTTCCAAACACCGTCGTAACTCACCACTACTACGACGGAGCTCCACCATCTCCGACCAAAACTCAACCCTTCTAGCCACCGTAGCAGCCCAGACCGGTGACCCCATGAAACCACAAAAACCCTTGAAAAACCCTACAACATCATAACTTAACAACTCGACATCCAAACCATCTATATAAAAAACCGGGTTACCCGACAAACAAGGGCTCGCTGGAACGTAACAGTTCCGGTAAACCGGGACAAGAACCGGAACAGGATACTTTTTCAGATACCCTTTTGCGAGATCAACAGCATGGTCATTATCTTGAGGCCTATGACCCCATTTCTTATGCCAAAACTTTTTGCGGTGAACTTCTTTACATAGACCCAAGATAGGTAAATTTATTAATATATCAAGCTGTTGTTCAGAAGATGCTCGCCAGTTGGGGAAGCCTTGACCTACGGGAAGGCCTTCGCGGAGGATTGATCGGAGGTCTGGTGGGAATGAGAATCTGTGAGTGGATTCAATGTGGGTGAGTTCTTGTTGGGTGAGACCAGTGGCTATTGGGATGTTGGAATGATGGTGAAGATGGGATATTAGGGTTTTGGCATATGCAGCGAATGAGAAACAAATGGTGGTTTTAGGGTTTAGTGGTGGTGGTGGTGGTGGTGGTGATGTCATGTTGTTTGATCAGAGAATTAATGGTGAAAAAGTCTTTGGAGATTTGAGTGTGAGAAAAAATGGACGTAAAGGTGGTGTTATTTGGAGTTAGCATGAATATTGGGATGTTTTATAACCGTCACGTACGTTCATGCTTGGCAAAAAATCTATATATATCCAAATAAAATATTTTGAATAATTCAAACTACAAGTGGATTTTAGTTTTCTTTATCTTTTTTGTATTGTATTGGGTATTTTGTAATTTGTTTTATTTACGCCAAAAACACATTCTATAGTACGTAGAAGAACGAAGACTTTTTTGCCTTGTTCGATTTGGTTTGTGATTATATATGCTACAAATTCCTCCGAAGATGGATATATATACTTAGCTGAAATACATATGAGGTAGTTTTCGGTTGAGTGATGTCATGAAAGTAGTTGATTAATTTCTTCTTAAACGTAACTTTTATTAACTACTAGCAAGAAGCTATAGTAAAGAGAAATCGGTGATATATGGTACGTGATGGTAATTTTAGCTGTTGAACATAGGTTATATGTCTAATCCATCGAATTTAAATTTACAACTTTTATTCGTTAGCCTTTATCACTTTGTTATATACTCCCTACTATATTTAGTTTTTGGTATTGGTAGGTGTTAATAGTTCTCTCTGTATGGCTTTTGATGGAATTTATAATAATTATGTTGTTTGTAAAGCCTAGGTAGGTTGTAAAATTAGGCCAAGCCAAAACAATCAACCTTGATTTGGGGCGATTTTGTAGTTTAGATAGCGATTTAACAAGATATTAAGTTAAGTGATTCTTCACAGTTCACACAACCTAACCTCACGGACTCAATGGTGCCAATCTATATATCATTTTAGCAATTCTTTTACCCAATTAAAACAATGTTGTACATGTCCATTGATTATGACAAATAAATGAAAGTCAAGGGTTCAAATCCTTTACACACGAATAGAAAACAAAACTTAAGGTTGATGACAAAGTAAAAGTGATTACCATATTTGTTAAAGGATATAGATCCTCATGTTGAGTTCAACATTGCTAGTCATATCGTCTCATATAAAAGAAAGTGAGCCCTATAGGATCTATTTTGAATTTAAAATATATAAAGGACCCACTAATATTTATGTGAGACAACATGACTAGTCATGCTGAACTCAACATTAAAGGATCTCAATCCTTTGTTAAGCTGGAGTATACATTAATTTTTTTGACGTTGTACAACCAGGTTTTATGGAGCAATATTTCTTGCGTGCGTCCTCTATGTCCTGTGTCCCTCTCTTCACAAGCTAATTATCTTCTTTGTTCATGTGTGTATTTGATTGTATTCTGTGGTATGTTTATGTTTAACTTGAATATATTTATGTGGTGGGTATGGTGTTAACCACGTAGGTCATTTGGAGATATCGAAGCCATGTGTGTTTTCATTTGAAATTACCGCATAAAGATACTGTTGGTGAAGATACTAAATTCTTATTGCATTCATGGATTCTCTTCAATGAAACAACAAGGATAATTCGATATGGTTAACTGGATTAGGGTCCCATTTTGGGTTGCACCAACTTACGGTAATGTTCTCTTGTATTTTTCTACTCTACCTCCTTGTTACTCATGTTTTATAAATTACTATCGTTTAAGAAAAAGTGATGGACTTAGTGAAGGGTATGAATGCATGATGTAGAGATAAGTTTGAGGTGGTGGGTTTGGTCACCACCACATGTAGTCTAATAAGCAAAAATAAAAGTAGGCGCACTATTTGTTAAGCCAAGTTAGATCAAACTCAAACATTACCAGCTAACCGAAGTAATTGAAAACCAATCGAAAAACCATTAAAACTAATTAAGATAACAAAAATTGACTGATATAAAACAAAATATTTGATTTTGGTTTGGTATTTACAAAAACCAAATCAAACCGACCAATAAACCACTACTACAAAACAGGTCTTTACCGACGGTCTTTTCTGTCGGAAATCCGTCGGTAACAGTAGTTTCCGACAGATTTGTGACACAAATACTCTGTCGGGAAAACCATGGTCGGTAATTACTGTCAGTCGGAATTCCGTTGGAAACACCGACGAAAAACGTGCGTCGGTAATCTGTTGGTTATTTTTCTGTCGGAAGTCTCTCGGTAAATATCTGTCGGAAAAGCGTCGGTAAAAATGTCTGTCAGAAATCTGTCAGAAAGTTGTAGTCGGTAAAGGGTCACAAATCTGTAGAAGAGATACAAATAATTTCACAATTTAAAGCTCAAATTTATGTAATCCTGGATCTAAAATGGCTAAAAAGAAACTAATAAATAAAATGGATAATTCAATACTAAATAGATCAATTACAAAAATTTAGCCTTCAAATAACAAAAGTTGTAACCAAATCAAAATCAAAATCTAAATCAAACCATTCAAAACATTCGAGATGAAATTATAGTATTTAATCCAAGTATTCAAAATGATATGACGTTATCCGACTAGGGGGGAGGAAGAGATTTTTGAGTGAACGAACAGATTGGTTTTTTCTGCAATATTCCTGTCTTTGGGAAAACCATGGTCGGCGGTAATTACTGTTCAGCGGTTGTTTTGTTCGTTAATTTCGATGCGGAAACGAGCTTGCCGAGATCTGTCAGTCGGTATACTGCGGTGGGAGGGTTTGGGTGCCTGTCAGTCTCTTGCTGGTAGAATTATCTGTCACGGAAAAACGCTTCGTGTTATATCAAAGAATGTCTGTTTCTAGTTTTTAAATGTTCTGTCAGAAAGTCGTGTAGTCGGTGAAAGGGTTCAACAAATGCGTTAAGAATGAGTACAAACT
>LBNU01019076.1:11503-22919 GCA_014162995.1 Artemisia annua
GCACAACTCTTTAACCGACCAGCTTTCATGTCCAATTCAATCTTTTGTTCCTCTCTCTCGGAGCTTCTTGCAATAATTTCACAATTTAAAGCTCAGATTTATGTAATCCTGGATCTAAAATGGCTAAAAAGAAACTAATAAATAAAATGGATAATTCAATACTAAATAGATCAATTACAAAAATTTAGCCTTCAAATAACAAAAGTTGTAACCAAATCAAAATCAAAATCTAAATCAAACCATTCAAAACATTCGAGATGAAATTATAGTATTTAATCCAAGTATTCAAAATGATATGACGTTATCCGACTAGGGGGGGGATTTGCACAACTTCTTTAACACCGAGTTCATGTCATTCATCTTTTGTTGCCTCTCTCTCGAGCTTCTTGCCGAGCATTTGCCTCCAATTCTAGTTGTATGTTTTCTTGCACTTGACGATCGACTTGTCGTTGTAACTGCACGTATCAGCTGTCTTTCCACTCATGTTGCCATTTCTGTGTTGTTCTTTTCAAGTCTTCTTCTTTTCTCTTCCAAAGTTTGTACCTTGTTCATCCATTATATAACTCTTAGTATTTGTCACTTTCTTTGCTACAACATAAAACGAATAGAATGGCCTGAAGATACTATTTGCTTAATAATCTGTTGACCAAGAAGACTGAACATATTCACTATTAAAACATAACGCCAAACACTCCCAAAGTTTACCAAATTCTATGCATGAGTAACCTTAAAAAAAATGAACCTCACACACAATCTACCTAAATTACTTTATAAACATCTAGTACATACTAGTTAACAAATGATTACATTACGGCATTATGAAATATACTCCCTGTTTAGCAAAATAAGTCTACATATGACAAATGGGATGTGGCTTCATAAATGTGTTATTATCGTTGGGTATTTAAAAGCAAAACGCCCTTAGGTTTTCTATATCTACAAATGTGGTTAAACCTTCAAACTTCCCTTTGCTTTATGTCATTGACTCGCTAAGTCGTTTGATGCTTGCCAAGCATCCGAGTTTGAACCGGCGCCACTAACCCAACAATTATTACACTATTATAGTATTATTACATACGAGCGAGATACACTAACCCAACAATTATTTCACTAACCCAACAATTATTACATACGAGCGAGATACCTGAGCGAAGGCATATGGCAATGCAGAATACATTCCAGCAGCTCGTTCTCTATAAAAGACAGTGCTTTCGATGTCCACAATAGGTTGCACCGCGGATGCATTTTGGACCCTATGAAGAGCACTAACGTGTATAGAGAACTCATTACATTACTTAGATCCTGCACCTTTTCCCTGTAATGTATGCATAAACTCTTCAAGTATAAAAGTCCAATTTTTGTATGGCATAACATATTTAGTTTGTGTTTCACATTTTACCACTAAGTTCCCAGAAAAATGAGCTCACATGAGCTAGTAACAGTCAACATTATCTACATGTAAGTCAGCCAACAAAACACCACGAAGGAAGAATGCAAACAAGTAATTGGGCAGCTCGCATCAACTAGTAACAGTCACCTCACATCAACTATAGCTACTTACACATGGATGTTTTGTTTAAATAGCCTATTTAAGCTGTAAACAAGAACACTAAGGGACTAAAGGGGTGTTTTGTTTAGCTTATTTTCTAAATGAGACTAATTATCTACAAGCACAAATTTATTAAACATTATCTACCAATAATTTAGACAATAAAAAAAATGTGATCAGCCAATGGTTCTCTTTATCCAATTATAGTCCAGTTTGCATTAGCACTTGCGCAATATAACAGTTTGTTCATACTATCACACTAATACTTATATTTACACAAAGCAACTGATACTCAGTTCAATATAGCCCTAACCATTACACTAAGGGGGTGTTTGGATCAAAACACATATAGCTTATTTCATGAAAACTAAATTCAACAATTAGTCAAAATCAGGTCAGATTTTAGGGCAAAATTAGCCAACACCTAATTCAACAAAATTTGTACAAAACACCTAATTTATAGAAAATAAAGCTTCAATTCANCACTAACCCAACAATTATTACACTAACCCAACAATTATTACATACGAGCGAGATACCTGAGCGAAGGCATATGGCAATGCAGAATACATTCCAGCATCGTTCTCTATAAAAGACAGTGCTTTCGATGTCCACAATAGGTTGCACCGCGGATGCATTTTGGACCCTATGAAGAGCACTAACGTGTATAGAGAACTCATTACATTACTTAGATCCTGCACCTTTTCCCTGTAATGTATGCATAAACTCTAAGTATAAAAGTCCAATTTTTGTATGGCATAACATATTTAGTTTGTGTTTCACATTTTACCACTATGTTCCCAGAAAATAGTTCCAAACATGATTGCGATAAAAGTGAAACAAACAGCGGTATAAGGAGGGTTTATCCAATATGAGTGTCATTGTTTCCATAAACATACCCAACATTGGATGAATAAGGACATCGAGTATTGAGTTGGGAAATGAAGATCCTTTGAACCAGGACGTGGTTGGCTTAGTTCGGCAATAAGTGATTTGTTTCTCCTATCTTTTCGTTCAACTTAGAAATTGGTGAAAAACATAAAAACCTGAAACTAGTACCTTACTTCAAACATCCATATAGTAGGGTTATATCCGTTTGTAATCTTACTCACCCCTTCGATATCCTAGATTAAAAAAATGAGCTCACATGAGCTAGTAACAGTCAACATTATCTACATGTAAGTCAGCCAACAAAACACCACGAAGGAAGAATGCAAACAAGTAATTGGGCAGCTCGCATCAACTAGTAACAGTCACCTCACATCAACTAGTCTCAAACTGAACTTATCTACATATATTCACTATAGCTACTTACACATGGATGTTTTGTTTAAATAGCCGATTTAAGCTGTAAACAAGAACACTAAGGGACTAAAGGGGGTGTTTGGACAAATTTATTAAACATTATCTACCAATAATTTAGACAATAAAAAAAATGTGATCAGCCAATGGTTCTCTTTATCCAATTATAGTCCAGTTTGCATTAGCACTTGCGCAATATAACAGTTTGTTCATACTATCACACTAATACATATATTTACACAAAGCAACTGATACTCAATTCAATATAGCCCTAACCATTACACTAAGGGGGTGTCAAAATCAGGTCAGATTTTAGGGCAAAATTAGCCAACACCTAATTCAACAAAATTTGTACAAAACACCTAATTTATAGAAAATAAAGCTTCAATTCAACCACCAACACCTAATCAACAAAAGTATAACACCTAATCAGCAAGTAACGAATTAAACCTTGATGACGGACGGTGATCGGAATTAGAACGACGGCGGACGGACGGTAGCAATGTGATCGGTGACGGTAGCAGATCAGGAGTGGCGGACGAGCGATAGCAGGTCACGACGGTGGACGGTGGCAATGTGATGGCGGATTTGAAAGGTGAGAGTGAACGAGTGATGGCGTATTTGTTAGGTGAGAGTGAATGAGTGAGCGGATTTGTTTGGTTATGTAATAAATGGTAGCAGCTCAGAGGGTAATGTTTTTTTTAGAGGGAAAAGTGAAAAGGTGGGAGGGATTGGGGAATTTGGTTATGTATAATTATGTAATAAATGGGATTGGGAATGTGTAATATTTTTTTAAATGCATATGTGAAATTTGGTCTAAGTTCGACTAATTGTTTAGTGGTGATAAGTTAAATTTTATACATAGGGATTTTTTAAATTTAGATTGGTAACACAAATTTTGATTTCACGAGGAATTTAAGTTGCGAATAGATATTATATGGAAATGCAATAATGGGATGGGGAATAACATTTATGTTATTGGAATATATGTTAAAGTTTCATGTATTCTGGTATAAAGGTCACAAAAAATCGTAATTATAAAAACGTTCATATTAAAAGTTCTTTTTATAAATCATGAGCATTTAAATATTACGTATATGATAATGAAATATCATGTTTTCCTTTAAAAAAAAAAAAAAAAAAAAAGCTAAACTGATTGAAGTATATTATAAATCGTAAGCCTCTAAAAAGAAGATTAGTACATTTTACTAAACAAAAAATGAAGCTAAACTGATTGAAGTATTGTACAAATACGCACATGTTTGTGCTCCCAAACCCCGATTTTTATAAGTCTTATAAACGCACTGTTAAAAAAACTAAAACAAATTTCCGACCGATTACCGACAGAACAATATTGGAACCATTTCCGACCGAATAGTGACGGAAAAACATAGCTGTCGGTACCCCATCGGAAAGTAGCCGCAATATAAGTAAAATACCGACGGATTTCCGTCGACAATACTATCCCTCGGAACTCTCACAGAATTCCGTCAGAAAATCTTTGCAAAAAATTGATCACAGTTTCGGTCGCTAATATGACAGAATTTCGTCGGTAATTAGCGACGGATATTAGTCCGTCGGAAATTCCGTCGGTGATACTCCATTTTCTGGTAGTGAACTCACGCCTAACAACTATGTAGGCGATGCTAATCATAAATTGTTGGGCCATTTCAGTGTCCAGCAGTCTCTGAATAGATTTGAATATAAAATAGCTTAAGTATAACTTTTCTCTGATAATTATTTAACATAACTCCTTCTGAGTTCTTGAAGACAAAGAGTATTCACTTTAGTGCCGATGCAGTTCAGCTACTAACATACACGATCTAAAGAAGAAATTCAGTTCAATGAGGATGACAATGCCTCACTGAACGATTTTTAATCTCCTCGTTCACCAAGATACTAAGCAAAGAATCTCAAGTATCCAGAAGGTCAAAGGCAGAAAAATCTACTAAAACAAAAATGGATAAAGCAAAGTCTTCATAGAAATCAGCACCTTTCCAGAGTTGGTATAAATGTGCAATAGTTGTTAACACTGTTCCTTAAAGAAGTGTTTATCTCTTACCTAAAGTAGAAGCATTTAATGCATATCTCACCAACTCAATAAATGTTCAACGCGTGTAAAGTAGATGCTTTTAGAAACCATAATTCTCTGCTATAAAATAGAATGTTTATAAATGAGTAAACGAATCTCTTGCAATTAATATGATACACATTCAAAAGCATTTCTCCTTGAATAGAAGATAGGTGGTTGAACAATTCATCAAAGTATAAGTTCTTACTTAAAACCATAATTTATGTTTGTGTTTAAATTAGAGAGGAGATCACCACAATTGTTAATCAACTAGGATTATTATTCCGCAAACAATCTTTGTTAAATTCTTTGATTAGATTTTAAATCAGAATTTTAAACATTGAAAAACCTTGTTGTATATTTAGTGTTTAAAATGCTTTACGTATTATTGTTAAAACTATTTAAACAACACATCAGATTACATAAAGAGTGATTGAACTTAGTTATCTTAAGTTGTAATCACGCTAAAGAAACAACGTAAACATTTAGGCATACCCGTTTCACACGCAAAATCCAAGCACCAATAAGTATAGAGATGGCATGCAAAAAACGGAAATGAAAATTGCATTTCTAGTGGAATGACATACTCCACACGCCAGTCGTCACTAGTGAGTATACTATGTTTTTCATAAGATTTTAATCAACGAAGAAAGCTTTACCCCATACACTGAATTTGATTTTTTTTTTTGGCTTGAAGGTTATATAGCTTCTATATACAAAGAGAAAAGCGTCCTTAAAATATCTCTGAAGTCAAAAATCACAATATGAATACCACATTTTTTATTTTTCTTATATTTTCTTTCTAAAAATTTAGATGTTTACTTCTCACTTACGAAACATTTTATGTAATGTTCTCCTCAAATTTCCTTTTCATATAATTGCAAACATATTATATTAAATTATCCGCAACTTAATATAATATGTTTGATAGAAACTATATATAATTATAATGAAATGAGAGAAACACATAGTAAAGGTGAAAAATGTATTGAATTCACTTAGTTACAAATGAGAGTTATAGTGCTATTTATATATTTCAAATTTAAAAAAAAAAAAAAAACAATGCCTCCAAGTAAATCCAAACAAGCTTCAACATCAAAAGGTCGAGGTCGTGGTCGTGGTCAAGGTTCTCGATCACATCCGGTTCGTGCCCCCGAAACCTACTATCCCCAACCTCCATCAAACGCCTACTATCCCCAACCTCCACCACAACCCTATTATACACAACCCTATTTCCGACCGAATAGTGACGGAAAAACATAGTTGTCGGTACCCCATCGGAAAGTAGACGCAATATAAGTAAAATACCGACGGATTTCCGTCGACAATACTATCCCTCGGAACTCTGACAGAATTCCGTCAGAAAATCTTTGCAAAAAATTGATCACAGTTTCGGTCACTAATATGACAGAATTTCGTCGGTAATTAGCGACGGATATTAGTCTGTCGGAAATTCCGTCGGTGATACTCCATTTTCTAGTAGTGTATTATCTTATATATATACTCTTTGTATTCCCTAAACATGATTATCAATAAGAAGAATATTCATTCCCTCAATTCTTGTTCATAACACGTTATCAGCACGCTCTAAAATTAGGTTCGTTATTTTTATTCGATGAAGGTACGTACGTTTTCGTCCCCTTTTGATCAACCTTTTATACATATCGATCTTAGTTGTTTATGTTTGTCTAGAGCTAGGTGCCATGTTTATTTGCTTTTGCATTAATATTATTATTTTATTAAAGGTAATTAACACAATCTGGAACTAATTTATGAATTGTCATCGATTGTGTTCATAATATTATTATAGTTTTCTTTGTGACAGATTCATGCTAGACTGACATGCAATTGTGTTGTTCATAGATTTGTTTATTCTGTTTTTTTCCTTACTTAGTTAAATGCAATTACTATTTTTTTTATTATAATTACGTGAACTTATATCGAAACACTAGTTGCTTACTTGATCATTAGGATATTAAAATATGATATATTATCGTTGGTTACTTAGACACAGTCAAGAGCATCTATCCACTATATGATTGAAAAACTAATTATCCGATGCATGTTTTGTATTGATTCTTTACTCGTGAGTATTGAAACTTGCATCATCTATGCAAAAACTATCATAGGCAAGATCTCATTAGTTATTAAAGAAAAATCATTGTTTATAGCGGTTCGATACCATATGCCGTTTGATAGATTTTTTTTTTTGTTTGATAGAAGTATTCTTTTTAAGTAACAGCTTTCAGTACGTATCATGTTTATTATTAAGTTTGAGACCCAATTTTTAGTTGTCATCTCATAATGTTATCTTTGTTTTACGATAATGATATGTACGTTTTTATATGACCATTTTTTTTTATATCGAGTTTGAGTTTAATTTGGTTTTCAATTGGCATTCCGCAAACATAGATGTTTTTTTTTTGTAGTATGGGGATCTATGAAAAAATAATAACCGAATTGTTTACTTCTAATAGTACATTATATTTGTGATATTGAATTGCATGTTTACATGGGTTTTATTTTACTCATGTTGTATTATGATGCATTTTGTTTTCCTTATCACGAGTTGTGGTTTACATACCCTTACAATATTCATCCATATATTTTTCAAAGATGTATTATGCTTTATCCTTGCAAGCCTAAATCTTGTTAGAAAAATTGTTATATATAGCAGTATGAAACTATTAATAAGACTTGTCTGGATTATATGTAAAATTTAAAGATGAGGTGCATTATATAGTGTGTATCAAATGTTACAGCACATGCATGCAAAATTGAAATAGTTTAAAAAAAAATAATAATAATAACCTTTCAAAGGTCCATCGCTTTGACATGGAGGTTTTAAAGAATGCTTCTTACCGCATGTACCATAAGCATGTTTAGTGAAACAATGCATCACAATTAGTTTCAACATAATATTTTTTTATGAAAAATTATTAGAATAACGACGGTTTATACTACCCTAAATGTATATATTAGTAACTACTACATGTTCACAGATGACTTATTACGTTTTTCTTTTGGTATTAATACATGTTTTATGCTTTTTGCATGTTGTGCGTGTTAGAAAACTTTTCTAGAACTAAAATATATGTTTGTTAATTTTCTTAGTATATTATGCCAATACTTTAATGCTTGATCGGTGTGGGTAGATCGATATATTTTATCATTATGATTGATTGCGACCATGTTTAGATGATAATTAAAGAAAAATATTTTTAATCTGGTGAATGAATACGCCTTGTAGTTATTCGTAAATTGATTTGTGTGGCGATATGGTAATATATGCGGTAACTCGTAAATTGATTTGTGTGGCGATATCGTAAATTGATAAGTTTTGGACTATTATGTGCCATTTAGTTTATCATATGTTCCTGGCTTCATTAGTTGGTTGATGGCATATATGTGTTATGCTAATAGTGTCACTAGATTATTCTTATGGATGTAAGAAGTAATTAGTCCCTTATTATGTGATGTTTAACATGTTTTATTTGTTTACGAGACGCGCTTTAGGATAACTGATCAATGGTGTATATATCTATGTGTTTAGCAATTTGTGTAACTTCATTGGTACATATAGATGGATGATACAGTGATTCATTGCTATTTTTCTTTAATCCCAATCATATTATGAATATAGGTTGTCTTATAACTTAATTAATTATAGTTTACCATATATTCCTAAGTACAAATAATGAAAATTGTAATAAGGACATGATGAACTACTAGAGGTGGATATATCGTGAAAGTATGCGATAAAAATATGCAAACTAAAAGTGTCAGAGAAAATATACATTATTGTTATAAGTATGAGAAAACATTTTCGTATAATGTCAAAGCATGTTAACTATTCCTCATGAACAAAAGAGCACATATTTATGAAGGTTATCAAAAGTAATTGATACTCCGTATATTAAATACAAGAATAAGATGTTTTTATTGATTGCCATGGAGTTGTCTCGTATATGTGACTTATTTATCATATTGCGTCGTTCCGATTACCGTATATTTGTGATTTGTTTATTGTGGGTTAATTTGCTCGTGATGTATTTAATTTGTTGATTAAATACATATATGTGTTTCACAAATAGTACAACTTCACTTTGTTGAGCATATTTCATTCTTTAATAATGCTACAAGTTAATGTGCAATTACATGAACTATGTGAATGACATAAAAGTGTATATAAATTTAATTGGAGAAACAAAGTATAAATGTGATGATGTATTAGTTTTTCAATATCATTCGACTTTTAGATATAACTCAGTGCACATAAAGCACATGTGGTCATAAACAATGGTTTATGAGCCAAGATTATTTTATTGAGTGGCATGACCGGTTGGACCATCCCGAGTCAATGATGATGCGAAATTTATAGAAGAACTATAAGTTTCTTCAAAGATAAATTTGATTGTTCTCAATGGAATGGAAGCTAATTGTTCATATATCACCACCATATCTATAAATTTTTTGGAGAGAATATAACGGGGATGTATGTAGGCCTATACATCCGTCATATGGATCATTTTGAGTTTTAAAATCGATGCATCGTCAAAATGATCATCAAAGACGCAACTTAAAGTTAGCGTGATTAATGGCTCGGCTTATAAAATGCGAGCATGGTTTTTCAGATTGTATCTTTGAAATGGGTGGTGAATACTTTCATATGTTGGGCGATTATTGGAATAAGTGTTGAACATAAAAGTTGCCCATGTTCATACGCGAATTGCTTTTGTTGAAACGTTTATAAAACGTCTTCAGTTGATTGCAAAGCCAATAATATTATTAGAACAAAAGTCTTAGTTTATGGGGCATGTTATAAAATATGAATTCGCATCTTGCCAGCAATTTATAATGAATCCTCCCCATTAGAATGGTTTTGGTCACAAACCATATGTTTCCCATATAAGAATTTTGTAAATTTGCGGTAAATGTTTCTTGTAAATCCACCACAATGCACAATAATGGGATGTTGAAATGGATAATTCATTCAGGGGAGAGAATGAGCAGCAAGGAATATGGAATGAATTATGATATGAATATTGATCCTCACAGTAATGAATATGAACTTTACGTTAAAGGGACAATTTATATTCCAGATTTAGTAATTGCCAGCATGATTGTGATATTAAATAAGTGACTAGATAATATAAATGCTGCTAATGCTCCAATTAAAATGTATGTCCCAAAGGTACAACCAATGAATGGTAGTAAGTCTATGGCACGACTGCAGCGTGATAGACAAATCGATTCCAAATAAAAGTCCTCGAATAATTAGATAAAATGGAGCAAGAAAATGAAGATGGTCAAATCGAGGTAATAAGACCCCATAATAGTCAAGAGACACTAGACATGAAGGTTATTGAAAAACCCCGGGTACATGAAAAACTATGAGATCTCAATAAACTGTATATAATGTCTAGTAAAGTGTGGAATCGAAAAGAAATGAATCGACGTCGATAATACTATTATATATGATTTTGTAAATAAATAAGATAGCGCTATAATCATGGTGAGGATCGTGGAAGCAAACCTATAGGAAGTGCAGATGTATAAATGAATAGCCAAAAGATATAAAGACGCAAAGAACTAATGAAAGAGTAAAGTCTCATGTGAAGAGACATGGTTAATGGGACTTGAAGTCCGTATTTATGAATGTGTAAAATTATTGGATATGCATTGATCTTTATGAGAAAGTGAAATTAAAGTATTGAAATGTTTGTATATAAGGCATAACTAATGGCACACAATACTTTCGTAAAGACATGTAAATGATCATAAGAAGATATGTTCTCATGTGGTGGATCCAATAATGTATATATTTATAAGTCTGGCAATATAATAAGTAATTGATATGCGTCTAAAATTTAATGAATAGAGCTCATATGATTTTAAGATTTTATTATAGCATATAAAATGCATGGAGCATGCTAGTGATTTTTATGTTGGAGCATATAAGAAAAGTTCTCAAAAATAACATTTGATTGGGTTGAACTAATCATGTTTTCGGCATATGTATAATAATCACCTTAACGTATAGTATTGTGTCATGTTTGCATATGAAACTTTATTATGAGATCCTGATTTGTATATGGTTTAAGTTTCATATAATTTGTAAAGGTGATTGAATGCATGAAAATTGAATTTGAAACAAAAGACAAAGTTTGTCTTTATTGCGAATTGAACATCTTGAGGATGAAAATTTTGTGCATCATGAAAATTATAGAAAGATACTAACTATCTTTATATGGACAAATGACACTCATGTTTATGAGGTCACATGACGTTGAGAAGACTCCTTTGATTTATAAAGATGATGATCACAATATCGATTTAAATGTGCCATACTAGATTATGTATACATGAAGTACAAGGACGTACTTGAATGAGATGTATGATGTATCTTAATTCTTAAATTGGATATGTGAACAATATGTAGAGAATACTTATTCATGTGATTCTATCAAGATACATTAAGGTGCATTTCACTG
>LBNU01019077.1:0-10136 GCA_014162995.1 Artemisia annua
GTGACCAGGTGCTCATGTAAAACATGTTGTAAAACAGTGAATATTAAGTTTTAGGGAGCAAACTCAGTATATTTAGGAAGCTTGTAGCATAAGCTAAAAAGTCTCAGAAGTGAAGTTGGTCTGAAAAGGTCTTAATCATAAAGTAAAATAGCCATGTATTAAGGTGTTTGGGCTGTTTTTGCAGTTTCTGGGTGGTTTTTGGTAAACTTTGAGAGGTCATAAGTTACTCATTTTTAATCCGTTTGACTAATAATTGGACTTTTTGAAAACTAGGCCAGGAGAACTACTCCCTCCGTCCCAAAATAATTGTCCTCATTTGACTTTTTAAAGTCTTGATTTCTCAACTTTGATCTTAAATATTTTTGTTTGTGTTATATAATAATTGATGCAAAATATATGAATACATTGAGTTTTTAAATGTTTTTTCATTTGTATAATTTTCATCAAATATTATATAACACATACAAAAATATTAAAGATCAAAGTTGAGAAATCAAGACTTCCAAAAGTCAAATGAGGACAGTTATTTTGGGACGGAGGGAGTAACTTTTTGTCCTTGATGTAAATTTTCCAGAAACGGGTCTATGTATGAGAAAACTGGGCTCAAACATGGTTAGCTGGCGAACTGGTTAACACTTAGAAAAATTTCTAAGTGTTGGTGCTGGGTGAAAATGTATTTTATACGTTAAGGTTGAAACGCGTATATCTTGGTCGTTTTAAGTCCGTTTCTCAAGTTCTTTATATCCCCGGTCTCGGGTTTCAGTGAACTAGTGTATTTTTAAGGTTCCGGGTTGTCTTGGTTAAGTTTAACGCCTCGTTTTGTCCGTCGATTGTGGGTTAACAGCCCACTATTTTTCTTAAAAATGGTTTTTCGTCGTCTAACTAGAAAAAATCATATCTTCTTCGTTATTAACCCGTTTTTATCCCCGTTTTCGGCCATTGTTTCGTCTCGGAATGTATTTTCTAAATCTTTGGTCCAAAGTTACCCAAAACCCACTGAGTTTCCCACGTTTGCCAAAAAGGGACAGCAACATTTTGAAAGTGTCAAAAACATGTTTTCCTAGTTTCTAACTTGTTCAAAAACCATACAAACAACAACCAATCATCCCATAAACTACCATACACCTTCTTAGGGTGTCATGGGGTCCTAAACAACACCAACCTTGGTGGATCTCATGAGGATGTTAATAAATCTTATAGATCTAGTGTTTATGATGAAAATGATTAAAGTGGTATAGATACTTGTATTTTGCATGATCAATCACTAATATAACTTGAAAAAAAACAATAAAATGAAAGTATGAAAAGAAAAAGAAAAGAAAGAATAAGGATGTATGTTGAAGATTTATGGATATCAAGCATCAAGTGTCAAGTATAAAGTTGGTCGTGCATACGTTACATGTGGATGATCCTAGATTGGACGCATGAAATGNAAACTTATAAAACCTTGAGTTTTTATTTCAAAACTCTAAAAAGGAGTACTAATGAAGCTTGAATATAACTTGTTCTTGAAAAAATCTTGATTTCTTGTTTGGCCTTGTAGTTTGGCCGTGTGTGGGAGAGGAAAGAAAGAGAGATATATTTTTTTTTTGTTACTTGTATAATGGTAATAAAAATCTATGTATATGTTGTATGAATTATTGCAAAAGACAAGAAGTACCAATCCTTTATTAGAGTTAGTATAAAATGTCAATGTGTAAGAGATTTGGTAGGGAGGAGGAGGAAATCAAGGGGTGGTAGGATTTTGGAAGAGATTTTTGTGTAAGAGTTAGTAGATATTATTAGTTTTAGGGGATACCGGGTACCGAGTTTGCTAGAAGTAAAATTTAACGGTACCAATTAGAATACGACGACGTTGTAAAAATTATAAAATCACATTCCTGATGAGAATCGGGTGTTAAAATAATTATCGTGTTGAAATTATGGAAACCGTCGTGATTATATACTTTTAACGAGATAAATTAAATAAATTACCGAAATACCGGGTAATTGAGTTTTATAATTTTTGTGACATTATAATAAGTGTAAAAACATATAGGGACCATTGTGGGGAGTGTCGGACGTGTTAAACACATTTAAGTGACGCGTGTTATCGTTTATTTAAAAATAAACATACGTAAAACGTCAAATGTACTAAAAATATAATATGAAATACCTACGGTGGAATAGTATGCAAATGCCCTCCGGGATGATATGTAGACTATTTCTAGTCCGTATGAAATGTCCTAATGATGTGCATGGATTCGGAGCTAAACCTAACCGGTTGCTCGAATTTGAATACCCGTAAACCCAGTTTACGATGAAATGAATGATGACCAATGAAAGTGATTTCCCGCGCGGGATGAATAGTGTCATGTGAATAGTAACGCTTCTCCGGAATCACTAACGGAGTCCGAAAATGATGAATAGTGAAATGATGAATAGTGACCGGTGAATAGTAACATGAAATAGTAACCGATGAATAGTTAAATAAGAAAGTTCGGGAAAATGACCAGAATTTACGGGTTGTGACACCGTCAGACAGTTTCATTGCGGATAACCGCGTATGGAAGTTATCGAGTGCTGCTACTCAGTCCCACAACACACAGCTTCCAGCATCAGTTTCACCATTTTTCCTCGCTTTTGCTTCAGCTCATCGTTCATCACCGCTCAGCTCTACACTATGACATCAGCACACTCAGGGTTGATCCACCTGTCAGGCGTCGACACTCTTATAGGAGAGTGCGGCGGGCGTCGCATGCAGTGCTCATCAGTGTTAGTATCATCATCCAGGAGGTCTCGTTATGGTATACGGATACCTCCTACTTCAGTTGATTCACCGATTTCATCTCCAGATTGTTCTCCGCTACGTCAGCGATTACGGAGTCTGTATCATCCTATTCTGATGAGGATGAGGATCCGATGGAGGATCCAGCAGTTGATTCGGTAGCAGGTTCAGGTTGAGACAGCACCGGTTGAGCCTACTGGCTGGTGATATGAGAGATGGTGAGTTAGGAGAGATGTGCCAGCTAATGGCAAGGGTGTTATGGAGGATGTTCAGGATGTATTTGAGATCGGACAGAGCTCCAGGGATGCTCAGGTACAGAGTTCAGGGGGTTGCTCAGTGGGTAGACATTCCATGTGTTACAGTTCAGGCTGCTAGTCCAGAGTATACTCCATCCACACCTCCATTCGTGCACATTTTAAGTCTTTCCTTTACGGTTGTTCATATAGCCTTGTTTAAGCTATTTGTTCCACATTCCTTTAAGTTCAATCCGTCAAACGCTCTTTTGTCAAATCACCCGATCAGCAGATTCCGTTTTCGATACAATTCACCTCACTGGGATTTAAAGACCCGGGAATTTTCTATACTCTCCTTGGTGCATTGGCTCCTTAGATTGTTGACTTTAGTTGACCAATTCCTTGGTTGACTTTTGTTGACCGTTTCTGAGCATCAAGTAGCAATATAGCTTCCTTCCTTTTTATTGACTAGTTGGGGTACATCACTATCAGCCATGATAGGATCTTGATTTTAAAAACTTTGAGCACTCTGTTGTTTTGAAAGTTTTATAAACTAGAGGCTTTGATACCACTTGTTGGTCCCGTTTACACGGTTAAACTAACCACAAGTTAATCTAAACATGCACCATGCTTAATTGATATAATGGAAGACTTTGAAAGACTTTGAATAAACATAAGGTAAATAGACATAGTATTTTTCAACGTTTAATTCTTATTAGAAATCAATCAAAGAATTATACCAAAGTGTTTGCGAAATAACACTTGGGATTGAAATTGACAAGTGTGGTATAAATCCTCTCTAAACTTAAACTAAGTTTAAGTGACAACTAAAGGTCCTACTGAGCTATCTCAAAGACTGTGTTGTTCTTTGGAGGAGTAAAATTTATTTGTGAATGTCTAAGCATTAATTGAATAAACTTGTCAACTTTTACTCCTCTCTTATATTCTCTACTTATACACAATTGTTTTACAACTGTTATGATAAAAACAAAAGATGACCTAAGCTAGTGAAGATAAAATACTTACGTATTTTGTCTCTGTTACATTAAGCCATTTTGGGCATAAGACAATATTCCTTTTTGAGGAACAGTGATGACACTGTCCTGACATTTTGCTTTTCAGGGAAAGTTTGACTTCAGGTTGATAAGGACACTATCTTATCTGTTCAAACGTTTCCCGCTTTGTCCCGCCCATTCTTCAGTCTTCTGGCCTTCAGTCTTTAGTCTTTAAACAATACTTCTTTAGTTGTTCAGGAGTCTTGGGGTTCAGTGAGTTATTGTCATCACTCATTGAACCCATCACCTTCTTCTTTGGCTTAGATGCCACTCACTGAGTTCCGCCTCACCGAATGGAGAGACTTTCTTCTTAGACTCGTCGTAGGCATCCTGAAGGTGACTCACTAAGCTAATGTTCACTCAGTGACTTGAACACGTTTAATGTTTTCTAACATTTAGGTTAATTTGTGTTCAAATCAATGTTTTACAAGACTTGGGTACTGAAGGAACCCAATACTAAGCATCTACGAGTATGTTTTTATGATTCACTCATTTTGTTAATTTTTTTGTCACCAAATACCAATTATTTGAAGATTCGTGGAGAACCACAACTAAATAAAATATTTAGTAAACTATATGATTCANGTAAGTTATTGTTTTTTTTTTTTTTGAATCACTGCTTACTGAAAAGAAAACAATGATTCATAATTTTGTTCCTTTTATTTGAATTTTACTAATTGATATAATAGTAAATCAATATAAAACTATATCTATAATAATATAAAAAGATTATTTATTATAAAAAACATCATATTAATAAATAATAAAAAGTTGAATACTTGTGATGCATTTGAAAGTGAGGGTCACGTGCGGAATTTTACTTTTCGCGCGGATGTGCGGATGAATCTGGACCTTTCATTTTCAGATCTGATCTTGACTTTTGTAAAAAAATAAATATCTAGCGCTATCTTCATGATACCAATTGACCATGCAAATGATTTTTTTAATTTTTTTCCTTTTGAGCGATCTTTACTATTATTATCTTCTTTCATTTTTTTTTCATATTTTTCTGAGCACTTTTTGTTTTTTTTATTAAGAGTCCTAACATGATATTAAAGATATTATGAGTCTTACCGTGATATTAACGATATTTACTTAAGAAGTTACTTTGATATTTGTAAAAAAAAAACTTAATATCACTGTTTTTTTTTCTTATGATATTAAGAAAAGTTACAGTGATATTAAAATTTTTATTAAAAACACATGATAGTTATGGTGATATTAACAATTTTATTAAGAAAAAGTTTCTATGATATCAAAGAAGTTATTGAATCAAATGTTAGTTTATAATATAAGATATGTGAGATACATGGAATAAGGTGTTAACAAATTGCCGTTCAATAAAAAAATGTAAACGTTGTTTATGGAAAACTAATAATTATTCTTATCACCTCAAGTATACTTATGAAAGGTCAATGGTTAACTGTGTTAACCAACTAGAAATAATACACTCTTTTCTAATGGTAATCAAACCCTTGCCCATTTAAAATAATAGTTGCAGTTCGACTCATCTATCTCTATTAAGTATTAATAACTGACCCAATTAAGCAAACACTTATCATAGTTTTTGTAATCGTAAGATAATTTAAGAATCCAAATTAGTTGACATGTCCGTTCATAAAGTTACTTTGCACTGATACGATATTCGTGTGGTACGATGACAGGTAGCGTGTAATAAACTTTCCGATAAAGATGTTTTTTGGTTATAATAACTTAAAAAATAGCGAAAATATTAAACTAATTAAAATAAAACTATAAAGAAGTGATACAATGTTGCGGCAAATAAAGGCGTTAGTTGGTAATGTTATGAAAGTACGAGGTTAAAGTAGTTGACAATTCAAGTTATTTTTAAATAAAAATACCATAATGGATTTTAAAAATTATTATCATATTAAAAGATTAGTTCTATAAATACACGCTTTATAAGGGTTATTTTTTATTTATTTATTTTTTGTTTTTGTTTAAATTATTTTATTATACTTATTCGAATAGATACAAGATACAATTAGAACGTTACTTTAAAAGGTAAAGACAACCTAAAGGTTACAGAAATCATGTGGTGCAACTTTAAAGAGTATAATTGTTAATATGTAAATATTTGTAATAAATAGAAAATCAAAGAATTAGCATTTACTAACATTTAGCACATTTGCAATCTTTGCCTCTAAAAAATTAATCTCGCTCTCTATAAAAGAATAATTTCTTGTTTTTGCACCTTTTTGCCTTTAAAAAAATATTCTCAATTTTCTAAAAACACAGTTTTTTGGTTTTTGCACTAAATTTTATCAAAAATTCTGAAAGTTGTCAAAATTGGTTCTCGAAACACTCCGAGTAATATTTTTCAAACAACGTAATTTAGTATGCATTTAAAATTCTACTTTTTTATATGCGCATTGTTTTTATTATTATTTTTTTATTAAAAGGTATACTAATTCAAGAAATATAATAAATGAAGCATTAAAATTTTGTGGAAGATAACAAAGTAAAATTTTTGTAGTATATACATTATGCATTAACAATTGTAATGACTAAAGGGCTTTAGATCAGTTGGTACCCATCTTCAAAAAACCCATTGGCACACTGGAAATATGTAACAATTCGCATTTTCAGGTTACTATCCAATCCCGAATTTTTACTATTCACTTTCACTATTCATTTACGAAAATTTTATTTCACATTCTTGTAAGTTAAACTATTTTAATGATAATCCGAGAGTTTGACACTCGTCGGATCATTTCTGCAAAAATCACGAAACCGTGTCTGAAATTTACTTTAAGGTTTAAACATCATTTAGACATCCCGATATGTCCACACAACACTACAATCAAGAGAAATATAAGTTTTTCACCTTCCGTAACATTCTCAAGAATTTTGGAATTTTACATTTTCCGATTTTGCGTTTTACGCGATTTACGCGTTTTAAACCTACGTTTCCAGTGTTAACAGCATTTTCACGACCCATTAAACTTATCACTCATTTTTATAAGATAATAATGAGTATATTGATAAGTTTAATCATTTCTACAAGTTTCATATTTTTACGATACTTATTTTTACATTTCATGATTTAACGGCTTACAGTTAGCGATTAAGGGGACCAAAACTCACTCCGTAAACTAGATAATACCAGGTTTATGCATCTGGTCATCCCTTATCCCATTTGAACATGTATTATGGTGTGTCACAAGCCTTGTTGGCTTGTGATAAGCCTTGTTCACTTAGGATGGTTACATGTGTTTACTTAGCTAGCTAAACTTACCAAACTTCTTCACTAAGCTTCCCAAAATATCTAATACTTGCACCTCCTCAAATTTAGCCCCATGTGGAGTTTTTCATGACCCACAAGGGCATATGCCATGCTTAGGATTGATCTTGGATGGATTGGTTACACATATATTAACTTAATACCTAAGTTTTACTTAATCTTGCAACACCTACTCACCCTTAGCTAGCACCTCCTCAAATTCAGCCCCATGTGGAGTTTTTAATGACTCACAAGGGCATATTCCATGCTTAGGATTGATCTTGGATGGATTGGTTACACATATGTTAACTTAATACCTAAGTATTACTTAATCTTGCAACACCTACACACCCTTAGCTAGCAAGTAAGATGAGTCACTCTTTTTGCACCTCCTCAAAGCTCTATATAAGCCCTCCCCTCCCTCTTGGTCGTTCACCACACACAACACACAAACATACACTTCTTTGATCTTCTACTTCAAGTATTATTCAAGAAAACAAGTCCTTTATCAATTCCAAAGCTCTTGTTAAACTTTGATTGATCCAAGTTATAGTTCTTCCATCCTTTGGTGATCTTCCATCCACACAAGAAGTGACCTAGTAGAGACTTCAAGTGCCTTCTCAAGTAGTCACAAGTTGGTGTCAAGAGCTTGAAGAAGTTGGAAGCTAGAGATCCTATTTCAATCGAAGTCCTAATCCTTGTTCTTAACTTCCTTTCTCTAGAAAGCCAAAAGTTTTAAGAAAGACTAACAAACTCTCTTGCTCAACATCATTTACATGCTCCTTATACTTCATTTATGCTATATATGGTATTTATGTTATGTTCATGATGTACAATAACCTTTAAAACAAGTTAAGAGAACTATATGTTAACTTTATGCAAGTAAACATGAAAACTAGTGACATATATTATGAATCACGACCAAAATAGTATAATCATGATACTAGACACTACCTAATGTTAAAGAGGACTTTAAAAGGAAAACATAGCAATTAGAATCACCGAAAACGAGTACACGAGTCANATATGGTATTTATGTTATGTTCATGATGTACAATAACCTTTAAAACAAGTTAAGAGAACTATATGTTAACTTTATGCAAGTAAACATGAAAACTAGTGACATATATTATGAATCACGACCAAAATAGTATAATCATGATACTAGACACTACCTAATGTTAAAGAGGACTTTAAAAGGAAAACATAGCAATTAGAATCACCGAAAACGAGTACACGAGTCAAAAGATACGGCCAAAAGAAGTTAGCGAAACAATAACGCCGAAACTGCCAAAACAAAGCTGTTAAGCAGCTGACCTTTTGGATCGAGGCCCTTCTGGTCCATTTCATCAAAAATTTAAAACACGAAAGTTGTCCCGGAACGACGTTTTCCTACAACGACATAGTAGCTCGAGGCCTGAAAATGCTTAACATATGATAATTTTCTTCAAATTCTTAAAAGCCCCTTTATTGTACCTAAACGACCATATATTTGTCACGGCTAGGTAACCCAAATGGCCGAAAGGCCTAGGATTGAGATCACAAACTCGGCTAAGGCTAAGAATGAGATCCCAAATGACATGGTAGCCAAGACCAAAGCCACGGCAAGACCATGACTAAGACCTCAAGGCTATCTAAACCAAAATCATTAACTAAAGTTTTAGTTTTAACAAAACAAAACAATTTGGATCTACTCCATCGATAGGCCATGAGATTTCGCAAGTAATATCACATCCCGTACTAGACTTAAGAAACTTATAAAGATAACAATCTTCATTCAAAATAAACTTTCATAAGTTTATTCAACCTTCGGACATGTAACTTTTTATGACCGAAAACATATATCTTCTACCGAACACTACAATACCAGAGAGCTTCATGTGAGGGATTAATTTGGGAAAACAAATCGACGAGTTGCTGGATTGACGATTTAAAGTGTCCTAGCTCCTCAAACGTTTACTACATGACCTCTGAATTATGATGGCCCGAACGGTAGTGCAAGCTATAAACTAAACATGTTTCATAAACTGTTTTTATATAACGAAATACACAACCTATCAAAATAATACATCATGAACAATATAAAGACATATATATAGGCACGTTTATTTTTTCTTAGACATTACTCCAACCTAAGTCGCAACATTCTATTTCAGGTTGCACGTAGAGATTTTCCCGGCTTATCCAGCGATTTCATTATATCCTTAAACATCATCCAACTCTCGGTGAGTTCATAGCCCCACTCTCTATTACTTTACTGTTTTACAAACCCTTGGGGGGAATACATGCTATTATTTTCAACCGAACACAATGCCATTAAATTATATGCTTATCCAATTGTTTTATTATCACTAAGTACTATTGCTGTCAAACATAAGTCTCTTTTCATGAACCAGTTAATCACTAGCTTTAGTGAGTGTGAATATTGTGAATAGATCTATTGGGATTGACGAATCCCGTTTGTATTGGACTAGTACGTTCAATCAAACGCATTATATTTGAATAGGGTTGTCACACCCCGCCGGAGGCGGAAACGCGAGGTGCAACATAATCAATATACATCGCACAAGAGATATAGGACAATACCATAATTTACATTAAAGGAAAAGCATATCATTACAACATTGTTTAGCCGACATCGGCAATTTAAGACACAAAGTTTAGTTCCCAAAAGATAGCTTGAAATCCATAATGATTAGTAGTGACGCGTGAAAACTTCATTATGCAAGGACCATGAAGAAAAACTTACTGACGATCACCTGAAATGCATGAGAGAAAACGGGTCAACTATGAAAATAGTTGGTGAGTACACACGGTTTTAGTAATATAAAACGCCT
>LBNU01019078.1:21892-58708 GCA_014162995.1 Artemisia annua
TACAAGCTTTGGAGATTCTCTATTAGAGTGTTTGTGATTACATAGACACTGCTAACGATCAACGAGAGCTACAAGATCTATCAAGGTTATATAGATTTAACACTTCTTCTTCTTCCGTGCCATAGCAACTGCTTGTTTGATCTTATGTGATGCTGTCATAGATGATGAGCTTCCCTTCTTCTTCTTGATTGATTTGCCTTTGGATGTTTTCTTTGGTGGTGGTGGAGATGAGCGGTGTGATGATGATGTTGAAGATGACTCATGTTCAGGTTCAGATGGAGGAGGAGAAGGATCCCTTGGAGGTGTGCCTTTAGGAATTGGTGGATCCTGTGAAGATGAATGAGGTGGTGTGTTGAAGAGTTGATCGGTGTCAAAGAGTTCTTCGTCTTGTTCATCGCCACGAAGTAATCTTTCTGTTTCCTCACTTGCTTTCATCTTAAGTTCTTCTTCACTACTTACCTGAGCAATGAACTCTGGTGTAATGAACTCAGAAGGCTCTTTCTCCAGTTTTAAGTCTGCAACAACTTCCTCTGTGGCTTCCTTCATTATGACATTCCCTTCTGGATCTCGTTGTTCCGTTTCAGTCAGAGTCAAAGTTGTGGAATGAGGAGCTAATGTGCTGCTTGACCCACCCTCTTGTGCTTGTAGGTCGAGCGGTTGTTGATGGGGCTGTGGATGTTGGAGATTTAGGAATGCAACTTCTCTTAGTTCTTTCAAATGCTGCTTTTTTCTGCTCTAGGATCGACAATAATGCTTTTCAGTTTGCGTTTGTCGATTAGTGGTTCATCAACTGGTTCATCTACTTCTTCGTCATCATGAAAATCACCACTGGGTTCATTGATGGTGATCCCTGTACCTTTCTTTTGTTCCTTGTGAAGAGTTTCCTTGCTTATTTGTTTTGCCAGTTCCAGTCCCGGAAACTCTTCTTCATCATCACCTGCTTTGGTTCTTCGTTCGAAGTCTTCCTCATCATCTGACTCAGACCCGAACTCAGATTCTTTTTCCGAAGATGACGATGTGGGTACATCTTGAATGATTGGTTTTGGTGTGACCTTTCGTCTTTGTCTGGTAGGAGGTTTTGGCGTAGACTTTGATTGTGGTGAGGTTGTTGTATTGCTAGTGCTTCCCGTCTTGCCACCTCTTTTGCTACGGGTTTGAACTGTGGAAGCTGGTTCTTCTTCTTCACCGGTGTATCCGACTTTCCCAGCTTGAAAGTCTTTGTCATAGGTTTTGAAGTTTTGAGTCTTTTGAATCCTTTCATCCAGAAAGTAGTCTGGAATTCTCATTCCTTTGGTCCTTGTAACAAACTTGATGGTTTTGACGAAGGAGATCCTGTAGTCTTGGTTGTAGACGTCTTTGGGTTCTGTGGGATCATGCATTCTCTTGATGTAGTCAGGAGTCTTCGCACAGAAGTGTTCGATGAGCATCTTTGTGAACCTAACGAATGGAATCACACTCCTTTCACAATCGGTTTGAATGTGATGGATTATGTCGCTCATTATGGAACTTGCAAAGTTGATCGGTTTCATGCTAATCATTCCCTAAAATACTTGCAGGTGCTCTAATCGTGGATGTTCGTGACCACTCTTCCTGCCGGCAATAGATCTAACAATCAACATGTAGAATGTTATCCATGGTTGAGGTAGATATTTAACGTTGAATCTTGACAGACGGATGAGAGGTAGTTCATCTAGAACATCGTATCCTAGATCGATAAGGTAATCTAGGATTTCAAGTTCGGTTAACATAGGATGAAATTCCTTTGGTGTGGGTAACATGAGAACGGTTCGAAGAATATCTAGGTCTACGGTGTATTCCTGACGATCCAGCTTGACAGTGAAAGATTCATCATCCAAGTTAGCCCGAGCAGTGTACCAGAATTGATGAATGTAGAAGATTGGAACTGATGTAGAATTTGTAAGCATAGGTTTGCAGGGATGAGCCAGTAGCATGTCTTTAACAATCTTGCACGTATCTTCGGGAATACGAAGTTTGTTGAAGTCAATACGTGGATTGTTTTGTCCTATGGTGATGTTGTAGTTTGCAGGGACAACCTCTCTAAGTGTGAGTAGTGGTAGAGTTTGTTCTGGGACAGATTCAGTGTGTTTAGCCATTGTGTTCTGTAAATGCAATGTCATGAAATCAAACATCGATATTTGTTAGTCATTAGTCCGCATTCATGTTTGATATACAAAGACGTACAAGTTACATGTTGCATTTGTGGTTCAGTTAATTATCAAGTGAGATGTGATAGTATTTGCAATTCAACATATACATTTTAAGACAAAGTAATGAGACAATCAAAGCACAATATGTCTAAGAAATACATGTTCATCAATACTACACAAGCACACGATAATAAACATGACTACAACACAAATATCACACACATTCATGAGTATTCATTCATTATACATGTTTGCGAAAAGGTAACAACACGATAGAATCCTCAAAATAATGTTTAAGTGTGATCTCGAAAACATGGATGCTGGTGTTCTCGAAAACATTTTCTAAGTGGGTTTTCGATAACTTTTGTATATTTGTGTTCTCGATAATATCATACAAAATGATCTCGATAACTTGAATAACAAAGGTTCTCGATAACTCAAGGAGTAAGGGTTCTCGAAAACATAGATTCACATGTTCTCGATAACACAGAAAAGTTCTCGAAAACTTGTGATCTCTATAATTTGGGATCTCGATAATTCTTATTGAGAGATCTCGATAATTTACAAAGAGTTCTCGATAATTTTTGTTAAGGAGATATCTCAATAAATTAACGAGAGATCTCGATAAAAATGATCATAAAGATCTCGATAATTTTCGTTTTCGAAAAATTCTTATACAGGAATTTTCGAAATTATTGAAGACATACATTTTCTTTGAAAACTTTGATTCCTTGAATGAATACCTGATTAAATGAGTATGAAACAACAGTTAGGAACACATCATAGGCTTATTCATAAGATTTCGAAATCATGATAAGACCCTAAATTATCTAGAACACGAAATTCGAGCATACATGTTGTAAAACCCATGAAACTCATCAATTAACACTCATAGAAACACATATTAACCATTTAATTTGACTAAAGAACACAAACATGAAAAACCCCCAATTCGAACATAAACCCTAATTTTCTAAATCATGCGTTAGAGATATATAGAGCAATTAACGAGCACAAGCATGTTATAAACTCACAAACAAACATATCCCACCACAAGAATTAAACACAACAACACTCAAGCAAGAAAACCCAATTCATACAAAACCCTAACTTTCAAAATCCATACAAACGTGTTACTTGTTATGATTAACAGTTAGAGACATGATTAGCATACAATTAAGAACAAAAACCCTATGATTAATCAACAAAAAACACACGTATGCATCAAAAGCAATATTATCGAAACCCTAGATCTCGAAAAACGAAATTGCCAACAATCTAGCCATCTAAAATTGAATTGGTTAAAAACCATTTGTTATATTAGGCCAAAGATCATAAAACAACTTACGGTTTGAAGATTTGATGCACGGATTTGTGATTTGATTATGGGCCGTTTGATAGAAAGGGGTGTGTTTTTTTTTGTGTATTTTAATTATGAAAAAAAAAACGGGGGTGTTTGTTTTTTGGTTATGTTTGGAAAAAACTTTGATATTATGGAAAGATTGGTCCCTAGACTAGATAACATCCATTTATAAGTCCAAAGTTTTAATATATAAGGATGTAATGTAACGACCGTTAATAACAAAGACATACTAAGCTAAAAGGAAATTAGAAAAGTAATAAAATAAATGATACGAGGGATAACCTGTGAAGTTCCACCATTAATATAAGATAACATCATTTCTTAAAAATATGCAAGTACACATGTTTGAACAAGATTTTTGAATTTTGAAGAACATTTTCTCCCCCTCAACACTTGGTATGAAAATTGTGAAATTTTTGATAAACCGAAGTGTTGATGAAGGTAGTGTACTTGCATTTGAAAAAAAACGAGAATGAAAAAAAAATATAAAACATAAAACATAAAAAAAATGTAAAATCTTTTTGGTATTTTGAAGATTTTTTGATTTTGTCTTTTTGTTTTAGATAAATATTTACAAAAATGGTTTTGGTATTTGACTCACTTAATTTTTTTCAAGAAAAGAGTTTAGATCATCTGGAGTCAAACACCGCATACCAATCCTGTGGACCAGTTCAGCGAACCTTGAGGGAGCTAAAGGTTTTGTGAACAAATCTGCCAGTTGGTATTCAGTACCCACAAAATATAACTCTATTGTACCCTTTTCAACATGCTCCTTGATGAAGTGATATCGGAGATCAATGTGCTTAGATTTTGAATGTAGAACCGTGTTGCAGGAGATCGCTATCGCACTTTTCGTGTCACAGTACATCGGAATATTGTTGAATAAGTAACTGTAGTCCATTAGTTGTGTACGCATCCAAATGACTTGTGCACAACAGGCAGACATGGCAACATATTCAGCTTCTGTTGATGAAAGTGAGGTGCAATCCTGCTTCTTGGATTGCCAAGACACAAGTTTATCTCCAAAAAACTGCAGACCACCAGAAGTACTTATGTGTGTATCCATACACCCTGCATGATCAGCGTCTGAAAAAGCTATTAGTTCAAAACCGGAATACTTCGGATACCAGATCCCCAAGTGAATGGTTCCCTTTATGTATCGAAGGATTCTCTTGGCCTCATTGAGGTGACGTTCAGTAGGACTGGACTGATAGCGTGAGCACATAAATACAACAAATACAATATCCGGTCTACTAGCGGTGAGATACATGAGTGACCCAATAATACTTCGGTATTTTGTGGGGTCAACTGGTTTCCCATTTGGATCCGCATCTAACTTAGTTGTGTTGGCCATAGGGGTAATGTAAGTATCACAACTGGTCATTCCATGTTTCTTAATTATCTCAAGAGCGTATTTGGACTGATTTAGGAAAATTCCACTGGGTGACTGATGAACTTGTAGTCCTAAGAAGAACGTAAGTTCACCCATCATTGACATTTCAAAATTTTGTTGCATTAATCTGGCAAAAGCGTTTGAGTACTTTTTATTAGTAGAACCAAAAAAAAATGTCATCGACATATATTTGCACAATTAAAACATCTTCCTTGTGTTTTTGGATAAACAAAGTTGGATCTAATAAACGTTTAGTGAAAGAATTAGCAAGCAAGAAAGCAGTAAGTTTATCATACCACGCCCTGGGGGCTTGTTTGAGACCATAGAGAGCCTTTTTAAGTCGGTAGACATGATTCGGGTGCTCTGGGTCGACAAATCCCTCTGGCTGACTAACGTATACCTCCTCACGTAATTGACCGTTCAGAAATGCTATTTTCACATCCATTTGATAAACGACCATGTTTTTGTGAGCAGCGTATGCCAAGAATATTCGAACAGCTTCAAATCTAGCCACTGGTGCGAAAGATTCCTCAAAGTCAATTCCTTCCTCCTGAGTATATCCTTTAGCTACCAAGCGTGATTTGTTACGAATAACCGTGCCTTCTGCGTCCAATTTGTTTTTCCAAATCCATTTTAGCCCAATGACATAAACCCCATCCGGTCGTTCAACTAATTCCCAAACTTCAAGGCGTTTGAATTGGTTGAGTTCCTCTTGCATTGACTCAATCCAGTTGTCGTAAGTGAGAGCTTGTTTGATGTTTTTAGGTTCTTCATGACAAACGGTTAGAGCATAAATGCAATGTTCGGCATCGGAGTGAAGTTTCTGTCTAGTCATAACTGGAGCTGTTGGATGACCAATGATATTGACGATTGGATGGTCACGAGTCCAATGATGTGTTGAAGGGTGAGGGTTATGAAACTGCTGCATATTAGTTGGTTCCAAATTGCGTGTTGACGACTCAGCAATATCAGAAAGGTTCGGAGTTGGAGCAAACGGATTAAAGAACGCATTTGGATCATAATTTGCAGGTTCGGGTACTTGTGGTTGATTCAGATCTTCAGTTGGGTTGTCTGTGTTGGAAGCGGTTTGTTCGTCTATTGTTGGTGATTCAGTTGGGGGTGCATCGGGTGTTACTATTGTTGTTGTAGTAACCGGTGTATCAGGTACTTGAATGTTATCAGGTTGAGCAGCGGAACTAGTGGATACATCTGGTGCACGTGTCTCAAATGAATCATCGAACAATGGAAAAAACAATGTTTCCAATTCTTTACGAGTTAGTGACAATGGTTCAGCTGAAGAGTCTGGAAAGTTAAGACGGTTGGTTGAGGGTCCTAAGCTGTTTTGCTCAGAAGTCATTTCTGTGAGCTCATCAAAATTAGCATGAATAGTCTCCTGAATCTCTCTAGTACGACGGTTGTAGATTCGAAAACCTTTTGAGTTTTCACAATATCCAATGAAGATACCGACGTCAGCCTTTGCTTTAAGTTTACCAAGATCATCACGATCATTATTTGGATAGCATAGAGAACCAAATACATGAAAGTGTTGAATGTCAGGCTTGTGTTTGTGAACAATTTCATATGGTGTGACTTTATGACGTTTATTGATCATACAATGATTTTGGGTGTAACATGCGGTTGAGACGGCTTCTGCCCAAAGATAATCTGGTAATTGAGCATTAATGAGCATCGTTCGTGCGGCTTCCACTAACGTTCTGTTACATCTTTCAACCACTCCATTTTGTTCAGGAGTCCGTGCAATTGATGTTTGATGTTCAATTCCAACTTTCTCAAAATAATCCCGAAGAGTTTGATTCTTGAATTCAGTTCCATTGTCTGTTCTTACGATTCTGACTGTGTTGCGAAGTTGAACCTGAATTTTCGTGAGAAAGGTGATTATCATCGATGGAGCTTGATCTTTGCTTCGAAGAAAATAGACCCAAGTCCATTTGGAGAAGTCATCAACAATCACAAGAATATACCGTTTCCCATTGATCGTTTGTACTCGCATTGGTCCACATAAATCCATATGAAGAAGTTGAAGAACATGATGTTGGGAATTACAAGATTTGAAGATTACAAAACCACGAGCAAGAATGAACAAAGAAGAAACAAGAGGGACCTAAATATAAAATAGTTAGCTAGATTGATTAGTAAGCTAGGTTTTTATGTAAACCCTAGCCTCTCTATTATATAAAGAGGGGTAGGGCGTTGGTTTTAGCATTGAAGTCATAGAAAACTCTTTCAATGAGAGTCTAGACACACGATTATAGCGTGTGTATATTAGTAGTGTAGTAGTTTATTTTATTTTCAATAAAGAAAACCTTGGAGTAATGTTGATGTTATTCTTGTTCGTATTCCGCTGTGCACGTTAACATTACTATATCCTAGATGGGCTTAAACGTTTATTAACAAGTGGTATCAGAGCCTCGGGAGAGTCTCTGTGATACTAAGAACATCACCTTTTTACACACACATAACCAAAACAACCAACCATCATGCCTGGATCTGACAATGAGACAGATGTTACACTCAATCAAAACACCACATCCCTACATCAACTCAATCTCACAAAAAGTAATGCAAAATTCCCTTACCTCAAGAAAGAAGAATATGAACTTTGGGCTATGAAGATGCAGAACTGGATCACCAACATTGACTACAATCTTTAGAAGGTGGTCCTTAAAGGTAAAAGCCCAAAGGGGACTGGAACTGATAGAGAAGGAAGGTTGTACCATCTTGATCCTACAACTGCTGAAGAAATTCTAGCTGTGCAGAGGGAAAGTAAAGTTAGAACTATTCTCCTTCAGGCTATCCCAGAGGATCACTTGGGTGACTTTCACTTCATGACTGATGCAAAGGATATCTGGATGGCCATAAAAGCTAGGTTTGGTGGGAATGAGGAGTCCAGAAGGATGAGGAAATCCATGCTCAAGCAGCAGTTTCAAGAGTTTCAGATCACAGAGGAAGAAGGTATCCACAAGGGATATGACAAGTTCCACAAGATCCTGAGTCAACTGAATCAACTGAAAGCCAGGCCAGACAATGAAGATTGCAATGCAAAGTTCCTGAGATCCTTACCTCCATCTTGGTTGCAAGTAAGCATTGCACTCAAAGCTAAGGGTGGACTGGACATGATGTCTTTTGATGATCTATACAACAAGCTTAAGACTCTTGAGCCAGATGTCAGAAGTCCAATTCGTTCATCCACTCCCACTTACTCAGCTTTTGTCAGCTCAACCTCAAATATGATGCCTCATATCTCAAACCCAATTTCCTCAGCATCATCTTCATACACCACCACCAAATCAAATACTCAATCACAGTCCAGCAGTGTATTGGAAGATGTACTTCACTCCTTTGTTGCTGACTATGAAAGCCAGCAACAACTATCCTATGAGGATTTTGAACAGGTTGATCCACTGGATATGGAAGAGATGAACTTGAAGTGGCAGGTGGCAATGCTTTCATTAAACATCAAGAGGTTTGAGAACAAGTCTGGAAGAAAGTTTGGATTCAATGGAAGAGATCCAGCTAGGTTTGACAGAAGGAAGATCAAATGCTACACTTGTGGACAGTTGGGTCACTTCTCAAGAGAATGCAAGGATAGGAAGACTACTGATGAGGTTAGGTACTCTACCTATCAGCAGAATCAAGGAGATGTTGGAACTTCCAAAGATGGACCTTCCAAAGCTTTGGTGACTGTGGATGATCATGTTGACTGGAAGACTCATGAACGTAGTGATGGTGAAGCTGATCAGAGTAGATTACTGGCCAGCTGTGATACAGAGGATAATCATGATCAAGTTGCCCTTATGGGCATCTCTCAGGTACAAAATTGTGTGTTTGGTTGTAGTGTCAAATATAATGAGCTTAAAGAATCTTACGATGAATTGAAACCACAATATAATGAGTGTTATAAAGAACTTGAGGCATATAAAAATGGTTTAAGGACTTTAGAAAAACAAAAAAATTGGTTTCAAAAGAATCAGGCTACTTATGAAGAGAAAATCAGTGTGTTAAAAAGAGATTAAAATGTGCACAAGATGAGTTAATATACACTAAGAAAGTAAATGCTAAATTAGAATCTGAAAACCAAGTACTTAAAGAGGAGCTAGATAAGGAAATAGCTACACATAAAATGTGGTTAATATCAGGTGATAATTTAGCTAGTTGTCTATATGGGAGTCAAGCTGTAAATTCTGGAATAGGTTTAGGCTTTAAAAAGTATGTTGGTTTAGAAGTTAGGAATGACCTTGGTAGAACAACACTAGCAGGATTAGCTAATTATGTTAAAGAAGGTAAATTACATGATGTGCCTGGACCTATTAGAGGAGAACACATGCCCACTGACCTATCCATCACTGTAGACTTTGATGGATCACACCATTTATATGGCAAAAAGTCAAGTGACTTGCCAGACTTTAGTTGCAAAACTAATGACTTTGTCTCTTGTTCTAAAAGTGACAAGTCCTCAGACCTAAAGTCCACTGACTATGCCTCATGTGATTCCAGTGACAAGTCTCACTCACCCACGTCCAAAGTAGCTGATAATGAACCCAAAACAAAACCAGCTCCTTTTTCTATTAAACACAATTTTGTTTCTAGTTCTGTTTCTGATAAGTTTGTGTGTAATAAACAAAGTTGTGTTAAGAATAAGTCTTTGAAAAAGAAATCTTGTTTTGTGTGTGGTAGTAAGTCTCATCTCATTAAGGACTGTGATTTTCATGAGAAAAGAATGGTGTATGTGCTGACCAAAAGAGAACTAGACCAATGTGGACCAATGTTAATGCTATTCCCCCATATGCTCCACAAGCAACACATGTGAAACCCAGCAGACCCAATCCTGCTGGTAAGCCAGTTTCTGCTGGTAGACCTTTTCCAGCCGGTTGGAAAAGACATGTTGCTAGACCATTTTACAGACCTACTAGTACTTATTTTCAGAATGGTTTTTGGCCTAGTTATTATGACCCAATGTATATGGGGTGGGGGACAAGATGGGATACTGGTGTTAAGCCCTCAATAGGTTGTTCTTGGACAAATAAAAGGAAAGATTCATTCTGGGTACCCAAGAACAATAGTCCTTGTCAGGTGCACTGATTGAGGGGAGGCATAAGCCTAAGGGGAGGCTTATTGTTGTATTCTTTGTATTCTAACCATTTTTGCAGCTGTTGGATCCTCATAAGCCTAAGGGGAGGCTTAGTGTTTCTATTGGCACTACATTTTTCTTTGGTTCTTGCTGCTGATTGATGGTATATTTTATATATTTCATATTTTTTTCTTTCTTTTATTAGTAAAAAAAAAATAGTATAGTTTTTGTTTTGTCTTGTTTGCAGGTTTTATCATTATTTAACAATTGGTATCAGAAGCCAGGAGCTCGTTATATCTAGTGATTTTCAAGGTTTTCATGGTCGTGTTTATGAATAAAAAGCAGTTTTGAAGATGGAGCAGATCTGGTAAAGAGCAGATGTGAAAAGCAGCGTTAATAAAGGTAATCGTATTTTTTCTGCTGCGATTGATTCTGTTTGGTGGCGACAAAAAGCAACAAAAACGTATAAACGTAGTGTTAAAATTCCGAATTTAATATTATGGATTATACTGATTTTGACACAAAAAGGTTGATTTAATGATAAACAAAGAAAGTGGTACGGTAGAGCAGGTTTGTGTAATAAAGAATTGATGTCACGGTGCAGCAAATTACCTCGAAAATTTATTAACAGATTTGTCGTGACGTACGATATTAAAAATAATTGGTCGATTATTATATTGTTGGTCATTGCATGTGAATATTAAAAGGGCTTGTCTCGTAAGAAATTCTTTGTGGAATCATGGATCTGGTTTAATTCACATGGGTCGGTGGAGAAAAGAGGATTAATGTGTTTGATGTTTGATTTATAATTTATTCATGAAAGTAATTGGTGAAGGGTTATTTTGATTGGTTATGATCATACAAGCGTTAAAGGAGGAATTATTTAAGGATATTATTGATATCTCGTAATCTGATTGGTGATTATTTTGGTCGAATATCGGATTAATAATATTCAAGATTTATTTATTTTGGTGATGATTCGGTGTTTGTTTGAAGTCGGTACAATTTAGCAGTAACTGAATTGTAAACGTGGGGCTTTGCATTGTTTAATTGGTTGGAGATTGCTTACGTGATAATGGGTCGAATTCTTAATGTTCAGTAGTTGCTCGTGGTGATTGATGACTGTTCGAATATTGAATTAAATTGGTTGAAGTAATGCAGTGTTAATGAGTGGTATTATTGATTGTCGCCTAGTGATTTGTAAAAGTCTTTTGCAATTAAGGATTATTAATTGGTCGGTGGAATTTTTATTCCTAGTACTGATCTGTTCATTGGTGGACATCATGGGTTGGAAGTTTTTAATTCATTATTGATCATTGGTTTTAGGCGAGATACTGCTGTTACACGTCTTGTTTCTGCTGGTATTGTACATCTGATTTGTTTGGTTGTGGGAATTAATATGACACGTAATTGGTGGTCAGATTTATGGCATTAAGATTTGCATTTAATGTGTCGGTGGTATTAATGGGATTTGATTTGGCGTATCTTGGTTTTTGATGCTGCTCGAATATGTTACTGCTGATACGCTATTTCGTTTCTGCTGCCATCATATATTGTTTCTGCTGATGATGCTATTTGGTTCCTACTTCTCGTTATCTATTTCTGCTGATGGGATTTGATTCCTCCTGGTGGTTTCTACTGATGGTTCTTGCTGACTTATTTATGGTTCCTGCTGGGTTGTTGTATACTTTTTCTTTTGGTTGGTTTTGGTTCCTACTAGTCATGTGAGATTACTAATGGTTAGGGAGGACGGAGTTATCAACCATCATCATTTTGTTGAGAAGGTTACTTGACGAAGACATTTGATTATCGCTTGTTTGATGTTGTAATTGATTTTCCCAAGTATTGTGTTCTTATCCTATCTTAAAGGGATCAGCAGCTTTTTAAGATAACTTGCTTGGTTTGAATGGTGACGAAGACTTGAGGAATCTAGTGAAGGGGAACGATCCATTTTATTGTGCTTAATGCGTACATTTGCTATCACTTGAAGGAGTTACGTTATTTGTACTCAGTGTCTCATTGGATAAATCAATGAGGAGTTTGTCAAGAGGCCGTCACGTGGTTTGTGCAAGACATAAGAGGCAAGTTTGGGAGATTCCATTTCTTCATCAAATCAGTTATATTTGATTTTCTTCATCAGTGATCACTCCATGGAGCCTACTGGATTCAAGAGATGGCAAGTATCCTTTTAAGGGGAAGCTTATTGTTAATATACTTGGCCATCCTCTTACACTTTGTGCTAGTGTGCTTACTTGTTTCTGCTGTTCGATAATGCTGCTCGTTCCTGCTGCTTGTGTTATTAGTTAAAAAAATGAAAAAAAATGAAAAAAAAATTATTATTATTATTAATATTAATTATTAGTTGGTTCTTGTGATGGTTAGTCTATTCTTAAGGGGAAGCTTGTTAACCATTTACATGCATCACTTGAGGGGAAGCGTTTACGAGATGCACAAGACCCCTATTAGAAGATTACAACAAGGGGAAGAATAGTTATGATGTGCAGCTTCTTATTGGTGATGACATTGTTTCTTCATGCAGATTGTTTTGTAATATCAAATAGGGGAAGATTGTTGGGAATTACAAGATTTGAAGATTACAAAATCACGAGCAAGAATGAAGAAAGAAGAAACAAGAGGGACCTAAATATAAAATAGTTAGCCAGCTTGATTAGTAAGATAGGTTTTTATGTAAAACCTAGCCTCTCTGTTATATAAAGAGGGGTAGGGCGTTGGTTTTAGCATTGAAGTCATAGAAAACTCTTTCAATGAGAGTCTAGACACACGATTATAGCGTGTGTATATTAGTAGTGTAGTAGTTTATTTTATTCTCCATAAAGAAATCCTTGGAGTAATGTTGATGTTATTCCGCTGTGGACGTTAACATTACTATAT
Organism: Artemisia annua; assembly: GCA_014162995.1. Taxonomy (NCBI): domain Eukaryota; kingdom Viridiplantae; phylum Streptophyta; class Magnoliopsida; order Asterales; family Asteraceae; genus Artemisia; species Artemisia annua. Next base: position 34,798 of record LBNU01019078.1, read on the forward strand.
CATAGATGGGCTTAAACGTTTATTAACACATGATCGGTGCTAGGTTCTGGTTTTGAACTTAGATGTGCACGTTTGCTCTTTCCTTGTTCACAAGCGGGACATAAGTGATCTTTTGCCTATCTGAACCTTGGAAGACCGTCAACTAGTTTATGGCGAACAAGATCAGTCATAGTTTTGAAGTTGAGATGAGACATGCGTTTGTCCCATAACCAGGATTTTGTCGATTCAGCCTTTGAAAGTAGACAAATGGGAGAGGAAGCGGTCATTTCGGACATTGAAATTGTATAAAGATTGTTTCCACGTGTGCGTGACATAAGATCATTTCCTTGTAAATCACGAACAAAACAAGTTTTCTCCCTGAATGCAACTTCCAGATCACCATCACAAAATTGACAGACTGAGAACAGATTGTGACCGAGGCCTTCAACATAATAAACACGACTAATTTCGATATTTCCACTTACATAGTCCCCATACCCCATAATTGCAGCGAAATGATCATTCCCGAATCTGACAGTACCAATGAACTTTGAGACAAAGTTTCTTAACAGTTTGAGATTGCCTGTCATGTGTCGGGAGCATCCGCTATCAACAATCCAGAGAACAATTTGCACCACCTGCATCACATAAAAGAGACGACGATGGTACAATGGTAAGGGTGGAACCCGAAGAAGTTGTGGGTTCCGTTGGGTTAGAAGCACACATATTAACAATTTTAGGAATCCATTTAAAGTTATGTGTTCTTTGTAACCAACGTTGCCAATTCCAACTAGATTTTGCTTTCTTCTTAGTGAATTCGCTAAGTGATGGCATGTTCCTAGAATTATTGTTCGCAATTACTGAGGTGACTACATCATTCTTAGAAACTACACAAGGCATAAGTCCTAGCACAGATTTTAAAGCATTGGTGGGCCTAGATTTTCTGCCTGATGTACGTTTCTTAAAACGAGATAAAAGAGAATTTGCAACACACTTAGAATGATCACCAGACAACATACTATTAAGACAAAACACACATGAAGCGTTAACATTCAAAGCATTTAAAGGTTCATCATTTGTTACACAAAGATTAGGATTACAATTGGCCAGATCAGAATCTAAATCTAGTGCAAGATGAGTTTTATTCAAAGCCCTAAGGTGTTCTTCTACTTCAAAGGCTTCTAGTGTCTCTCTTCTACGTTGCAAAATTCTATTCTTTCTTTTCATGCGTTTACGCTTGGATATGCTAACGCTAGGAGTGGCAACTATTCCTGTAGAAGTGGAAGGATCCAAATTAGACTTCTGAGTGTGTTGTTCTACATTGGTTATGTCTAATGAGTACATTCCTGGTGCAATTACTTTAGTGTTGACAGATTTTCCTTTTTCAAGTTCACGTATTTTCTCTTTCAACTCAATGATAATGTGCTGTTTATCTTGAATTTCACTGTCGAGCTTTCTGTTTGAATAGAGATAGTTATCTCGACTCTTTTGCCAATAGTCTGTAATTCTGCAATTTCCTTTTCATATTTTGAAATTTGACTTTTTAATTCCTCATTTTCTTTTTGAAAAGATGTGGAGGTGTTAAGACTTTGCATTTTCAGTTAGAAATCAAGACTTTGGTTTTGACACCATTCAAGCTTTTTGTTGAGTTGAAAAATCTCATTAGAAAGTTTGTTTTGCACATCATCATTGTGTTGTCGGAGATTCATGTTTTCATATTTTAATGTCTTAATTTGTTTAGACAACAATTCAATATCATCACAGTGATCATCAACAAGCATTGAAGTACCAGATACATAAAGAGAATTCATAACCACAGATATTATGTCAGCACTAAGAACATGTTCCAAGAGTCGATCAGGTTCATTTTGTAAAACTTGATTTCGACATTTTTGCTTTAAAATTGCTTGTTCAGTTGCTTGAAAAACATTCATCATAGATGAGACTTCTTTTTGCAGTTCCTGTTCCCAGCGGTTAGCACATAGACGCAAGTGTTGAACAAGAGGTAAAAACTGTTTTTGAAACACTTCTCTTTTTTCTCTCTCATGAGGAGTAGTAATAGTAAAAACCGTTATTTGAGAGTTACGTTGTATTGCTTGATCTAAAAGTTCAATATCTCCCTTGAACGTGTCAAAGTACCGTAGTACACGACAACGAGTAGGAAGAGGTTGAAGTTTTTCATCGTTTGGTAAAGGACCATTAATTTGCACCACTGGTGTGACAGGAACTACGGGAGAAGTAACCTCTTGAGGTTTGAGAATGTACCATCGTTGTTCAGATTTCTCTTTTTGAGGAGTAAAACTCTCGGTTAAAGGAGGTATTTTGGAGTAATCAAAAGGTATGTTATATTTAACGTTTTCCATTTTTGATCGACTCTCTTCTTCAAGTTCTTCTTCTTCCTCACAATCATATACAACAGTACGAACAACTGTATCGTCAAAGAAATGATCTGCACTATATAACTTTGGAATCTCTTTGAGTGCTATTCAAAAAAAACATGGTGATTCACTTCCTATTGCAAGTTTTGAATCGTTGTTACTGAATTACCAGTTTTATATACGACATTTTGAAATTCTTTAAGCTTGTGTTCCAATTAAACAATTTCATCAATGTATGACTTAACTTTTTTTCTTGTTTTGCGTTTATGTTCTTTGAACTCAGCTTGACAATTTGACAACTGAGTTTTAGTTTTGAAAATGACTTCATCCAGTTGTGCAATTTGTTGTTTGTGTTCAAACGCTTGTTTTTCCAATTCAGAAGCTAAGTTGTTTTTAGATTCCATTATTTTAGAAATTTTATATTCTAACTCTTTTTCTTTAAGATGAGATTTTTGAAAAGCAACTTCACAGCTTCTTTCCCGATTAACAAGTTTTTCAACATTATTCAGTTGAAATATATAGCACTCAATATGCCTAGTTAATAATGCATTTTCTCTTTCAATCTAGTATTAAGCTCTTGACATTTAATATTTTGAGATTGACTAGTTATGAGAAGGGTCTGAAGTTCTGAATCTAGACCAGACAACGGATCAAGATGTTCAACGTGAGCATTGTTATCATTGTCATGATTAGTATCCGAATCATCAAATGTGACAACCGGGTTAATTTGATCATAATCATCAAATATAACTTTTGTGTTCATTTGAGTATTCACGTGTGTAGATAACAATGAATCATTTTGAACACCTTGTTCCTTGTGAGATGCAGATGCAGATGGGGAAGCAATTTCATGTATCGGGCATGAGTTAAGATCAGTTACCTGAGACAGACCATCAGTGTCATACATTGGGCCCGAGTCACTCATGTGGAGTTCATGCATGTTGGCCATAAGCATAACAGCAGCATTTGCTTCCAGATCTTCCATGTCATCATCAGAATGTGCATTGGCCATGAAGCTGTTGTCATTAGCATTGTTGTTGGCACGGGCTTCATCTTTGAGCGCTAGGAGTAATGCTTGCTTGTGATACTTGCTACCTTGAGTACGTGGTGAAGGACATGCAGTTGCCAAGTGACCTATCCCATTGCAGTTGTAGCATCTGATGATTGTATTCCCTGATTCAGTATTCCCAGTTTGAACAAGTTCATCCTTTTTCTTAGGGACACCACCATTGTTCCTGAATCCTCCATTGTTATTAAACCACCCGATCCAAATCTTCCACTATTTCGATTTTGAATTTCAACGCGACCATCGTGAATGACAGCTTGATTCCTTGTGTTGGAAGATGTTCGAAGACGATTGTTGGACTTGTTTGAGAATTTGCTGAAAGCTCGAGCAATTAGTGCAATTCCTTGGTTAAGACTGTTGAAGTCCTCATCATCATCGTCATCATTAGCAGTGTGTTGTGTAGACAAGGTGTCATTGTTGTCATATGAGGCAAATTGATTTTCAGGAGGGTGCATTATGGAATCATAAGATGAGTACTGAGGTGTGTGGTTTTGAGATGGGTAGTTAAGATAAGCCTGGTTTGGAGAATAAACATTGTGTTGTAGTGGTGGAGAAGGAACATGTGATTAAGCAACAAGCGCCAAAGAGTTTGTAGGTGGGGGCTGTGAATAGTTTCCTCTGAGAGCGCGATCTTTGTCCACTTCATGTTGATGGTGTTTCAGATAGTCATACAACAAACCATTTAGTGTCTCATGAAGGTTCTTTGCTTGTCGAACAAATGTGACATACTTCTGCCAATCAGGACCGAGACATCCTAAAAACTTCATGTTGATAGCAATCTTTGGTAAGATGATATTTTGTCTGTCGAGGTCATTAATGATGTTCGTGAAGCGATGGTAATATGACTCAAGTGATTCCATTGGCTCAATCATGAAGTGTGTGTATTCCATATAAAGTTTAGATTCCATGTCCTCTTGATTCAATTGAGTACCTTCCATTAGGAGATGAACATGTTCCCACATTGCCTTAGCTGTTTTCTGAGCATCAACACTGCGAAAGATCGGATTTGGTATGACTTGAAGAATATAGATCATAGCATATTCATCTGCTTCTTTGTGAATCAGTAAGAGGTCTTCGTAAATCAGGTATGGGTGGATCAGCATTAGGATCACCAGGGACAAAGTTAGTCGGTGTTATAAACGGACCTTCAATGATTATTTGTCTCATGTATTTGCCATGTGGTTTCTTGAGTTCAAGAAATCATAGGAATTGACTTGACCACTGAACATAGTTACCGGGTGTGAGCATTGGTGGTGTGTCAAGTGAACCTGCCTCATGCCTTGATGGTTGAGTAGTTATGACTTCACACATTTGGTCAAACCAATGAGTTTGCTTCGATAGTGGAGTGATGTGTTGCATGGGAAAAGGTGGATGTTGAGGTAGTTGTTGATGNGAAATCATAGGAATTGACTTGACCACTGAACATAGTTACCGGGTGTGAGCATTGGTGGTGTGTCAAGTGAACCTGCCTCATGCCTTGATGGTTGAGTAGTTATGACTTCACACATTTGGTCAAACCAATGAGTTTGCTTCGATAGTGGAGTGATGTGTTGCATGGGAAAAGGTGGATGTTGAGGTAGTTGTTGATGTTGAAGCATCATGACGTGTTGTTGGGAGATCGTTTGATGATATGGATATGATTGTGTAGGTTGTTGTTGTTGATACTCTTGTTGTTGTTGACGAAACATTTGTGTGTGATGATACGGTTGTTGATGATGAAAGTTGTAATACGGTGGTTGAGACATGATGAAAGACTTGTGTGTAAATGGATCTTGTAGAAGGTATAAGTGTTGAGCCAATTTGTCGAAAACTATCCCAAGTGTGTTCTCGAAACTTTGTATGTTGAATATCTCGAAAGTCAGTCAAAGTCCAAAGTTCTCGAAAGTTATGATGTGATCTCGAAAACTTTGTAGGTTCTTGAAAATTCTGTAGGTTCTCGAAAAAGTCTGAGTTCTCGATAAAAATGAAAATTATCGAGAAGAGTAGAAAAAATTTTCGAAATCACCAAGACTAATGAAGATTAACAAAGTTCTCGAAAAGTTGAAAATGATTTCGAAAAAACACAACAGAATTCGAAAACAGAAAATGATTTCAAAAGTTTTGTGATGTTCTCGAAAGTTTTCACAATTTCGAAAAATGATCCAAAATTTTTGAGATTATACAAAATCGAAAATATCCAACGAGTCGAAGTGTTTTCTTTCTTATACAAGAGAGAAAAGCACTGAGTAAGCAACAGAAACACTTATGGAGCAACTTTGAGTGATCTCGAAAGTTTAGGGAATTGTGATCTCGAAAACTAGCCAAATTTGGGCAGTTTTTGTTTTTGTAAAAAGCTAACCAAAAACACGTTTTTAATCCAAGATTCTTGTACAACTAACCTTAAAATTATGAAATCTTAAAGAAAGTTGCAAACTTGAACCACTTTTCAAAAATCTCAAAGATCTCGAAAACAAGTACAAGTTAACGAATCTTGTATTTTTGAAAAATTTTGATACTTTGTTGGTTGTTTGAGTTTGTAGCACAAGTTTGAATACAAAGATGTGATATAAACACGAAACAAGCAAGAAAGTAACAAACTTTTTGAAAAATAACGAGTTAAAAACAAAATTTTGGTTCGTATGATACAAAAACAAAAAAAATACACCTTCTTCTAGCGATTGATACCACTTGTTATGTTGCAAACTTGAACCACTTTTCAAAAATCTCAAAGATCTCGAAAACAAGTACAAGTTAACGAATCTTGTATTTTTGAAAAATTTTGATACTTTGTTGGTTGTTTGAGTTTGTAGCACAAGTTTGAATACAAAGATGTGATATAAACACGAAACAAGCAAGAAAGTAACAAACTTTTTGAAAAATAACGAGTTAAAAACAAAATTTTGGTTCGTATGATACAAAAACAAAAAAAATACACCTTCTTCTAGCGATTGATACCACTTGTTAGGTCACCATATTGTAAACACAAATATTGGTTTTGGTAGAAATGAGATGAGAATAGAGTTTGGTTGATTAGATCAATATGAAAGGTGAAAGTGCAAGAGTTTTCTTAATATAATGAAATAACCAACAAAATGAAATGTTTACATGAGCTCTCTATTTATAGGGAAGGTCTAGGGCAACACTCCCTTCCCTTCCTATCTTACTTAACGTGGGCTTGCAAGGCCCATTGGATACTTAGTGATCTTGATACATTTATTAAACATGAAACATAAACTACTAAATATTGTAGCAACCTATTACATAAACTGAAATGACCAAGAATTGATAAATTGGTGAAAAACTTTGATCCTAACACAGGCAGTGTACCTGACCGATGTAGTATAGTGTAGTGGCAAGTACCGGGGGATTGATCATTCTACTTGGGGAATAGTGTTCGTTAGGATTGAAAACTACTCTATATAGGTCTCAGGGTGAGGGTTGATTCTTTTTGTATTTTTATGTTTTCTAAAAGCAAGTAAAAATCTCGGTTTTTGAAGGAGTGGGCGGAATTAGTTGCTAGTCAACTAACCCAATTAACTACAAATGCAAATAAAATAAAATGACAAGAAAATAAAAGGTCGTGAAACTAATATGGAGAAAAGTGTGTTTACTTAGATTTCATTACTCCCTAGCTATCTTTTACCGGTTGATTAGTTTGTTACAATTGTGTGGATGACGGGTTGTATTCCTTAATACCATTCGTGGGGCATGCACGTCCTTCCCCAACTCTATAAGCTCCTACTTCATCCTATGGCGACACGTTTATTATCCTAACCATGAAATCACTAATAGTTACTTATGCATTAAATACGACCAATTAATCGTAGTACACATCCGATTCATGTTTCTTAAGACGTTCAAGCATGTTACCAATTGGAAGTTAGCCAGTTTTCTTAAGCCAAACATTGAAATCACCCACCCACAACAATTAATAACCAACCATCAACCAATAATCATTAACTAGGTAGCATTACATCTAAGCAAACACAAGAAAAACCTATCCTAGCATGTTAATGTAAAGACAAGCATAAGATAAAATCAAACAACACATAGACATATTGAATGATTGATGGAAGACTTATCTTTAATTTAGAATGGATGAAACAAGGTTGAAAAACCCTTGAAAATACAGTAAAATTCGACCTAGGGTTTATCCCTAAAGTTCTCTCAAAAGTTCCACACTAATGAATGAAAATTAGAAAACTATATATAGATTTTACAATATGACGGCGTCACTTTATAGCATGTGACGCCGTCACCTTGCCGCCAAAACTCTTCTCAAATTGCACAGATCCACTTCTGACGCCGTCCCCCTTTATTTCTTTCTGGGCCGTCTCTCTTTAGCTTATAACGTGACGGCCTAGGCGTCACAAAGCGTGACGCCGTCACGTGTTATTTCACCAAAACTTTCTAGAGCGTCTCGTATAATTTCGTATCCACCTCTTTGTCAAAGGATGACACCGTCAGGTACAGTTTCCAGCATATTTTTGGGACTTTGTCGCTTTCTTCACTTTTATGCTCCAAAAACGTCCAAAATGCTCCCTTTTCTAGATTTCCTCTCCAAAGTACCTAAAATGACAAAAGGAACGATTTAAGGCAATATTTGATCAAATAATTACGGATTAGGGCTTAAATTACCCCCTAAAAGCGTAACACTTTTCGCCTCATCAATTAGTTAGTTTTATTTTGTTTAAAGAGTGATCCTTTCATACAACCAAAGATCACCTACATTCCTCTACTAGTCAAGAGAAGAACACAAAGTATCAAGAAGATACAAAGTGTTAGAGTCTTTGTGTAGTGCACTTGCATTACTAGGTGTTAACTTGATTGTATCTTGACATACATCAAGTGTCATAGTCCTTTATTGGTGTCTTGTGTTGATCATTGTGATCTTGTTGAGATCTTGGGGATCTCTAGTAGCTTGTGTGCTTGTGTGTGGATCATGTGGATCAAGAGTATAGTGTGAGGATCGTGTTGATCGTGTGATAAGTGAGGATCATGTTGATCGTGTGATAATTGAGGATCGTGTTGATCGTGTGATAAGTAAGGTTCGTATAGATCGTGTAAGAAGTTAGTACTCGACATCTAGCTTAGTGTCGGAAAAATAACGTAAGCGACGTTGTACGGTTTTCTCTGCCTGAAGGGAGCTTTGTTGACATAGTGCTTAGAACTCTCGAGTGTGGTACTCGGGGAGTGAAGTAGGGCGAAGAAGAGCTTCGTGACCGAACCACTATAAATCTCGTTGTTTCGGTTTGATATTTCCATCTCTTTTCTTTATATACTTATTGTTTGATTGTGTTAGCATAGTGTTGTGTTCATATTGGTATTGATTGATTTCATCTTCAATTGAATCTAAGTTTTTCACAAAGTAATTTTATAACTAAAGAAAACGAGTCGGTAAACTACTCAACCCCCCTTCTAGTTTCCTAAAGGAATATTCCAAGTAATTTACCTTCCTGTACCCAGCAGCAATATAGACAAACACTGAGCAATGATAATCAGCCAATCACGATTGATTAATAATCAATCTCTTGAACACGACAAATAACTGACCATCATATCATCAATAAAGCGCACCACACCGAATCCCAACTTTAATAAATCTCAACAAATCTTGTGCAAAACGACAGATCTAGAAAACCATGTGAAACCATATGTGCAACACGACAGATCTATCTTTAATATATTCACAAACCAATTCAATGTTATCCTACAACCAACTCTACCATCGAAATCAGTAAAAGGCAATACACTGACATTGTTTATCAACCTATGTGCAACCTAATACCGAATCAATAACCAATTTAAATAAAGATACCGGCCCATGATGTATTGATAATCAATATGCGAAAAAAACTCACAATATTAATTGGTACGAGAATACTTTTGTGTGGACCAATCGAATTAAACAGCAATCGATCACATAATAAACAACCAGATCGATACCTAAATCTGCTCCAATCGTACCTTTTTCTTCAAGTCTGATGTTCGACCTCTTTAACCAAGATCTGCTCCTCCTTCACAACTGCTCATTATTGACAATGAAAACCTTGTAGAAACCCTAGATATCAAGAGCCAACCTGGCTCTGATACCAATTGTGAAGAATCGTTTAAGCCCATCTAGGATTAGTAATATTGATATGCACAGTGGAATATAAAAACACAATCAACATTACTAATAAGGTTTTCATTATTAATTATAAATAAACTACTATTACTACTACTACATGCTCTATGCATTTCTAGACTCTCATTGGAGAGACTAGCTATCAATTGGTGAATGTAACCTAGACGCCACCCTCTTTATATAATAAAGGGAGGTTACAAACCCTAGCTTCCTATGAAAGCTAACTAAGTATTACATATTAGGTCCTCATTGTTTCTTCTTTCTTCATTTCTTCTTGTGGGTTTTGTAATCTTCAAATATATAATTCCCAACAGTCTTAGATTAGGTAGATGAATTAGTGTTGGATCAAAAGAGGTAATCCAGCTTTGTTGTGTGAAGAAACTGCTTTTAACAATTGATCTTGGGTCTGAAATGTTTATTGGTTTTATTTGGATGGTTTTTTATGTTTCTGTTAATTGTCTCAACAAATTCGGACGTGTTTGATATTTTTCTTTCATTTTTGTGTTAGAAATATATATGATAAGTTTAGATTGATCGTGATTATGGATGATGTTGTTTTTAAGTTTAAAACTTGTTTTGTTGAATTGTATGTGTTGTCATTGTATAATATATGTTTATAAACCTTATATGTGATTGGTATTGAACTTTTTGGGCTTTATTTATGTTTGGTATTAAGTATTAAACGATTTATAGGTATTTGGTTACCCGAAATGTTGCAATATGCTTAAATGAAAAACAGTGTTAACCCGACGGTTGAGCCGGTTGTAAGACGAATAATATTGATTGACTCAGATTAATTGATTATTGAGAAAATACATGTGACCCAATATTTATAACCTAATACTTGGGTTTATACCAATCCTAATCTAATACAAATCCTAATATAATTCTAACTCTAATACGAATCCACTAACAACCCCTCGCAGTTGGAGTGAGAGTCGAACGAACACTCAGATTCTCTTGAAACACAGCAAACATAGTAGGCAGTACTTGTAGAAAAACTTGTAAATTCACCAATGATGTGCTTTAGGACATGATGCAGGTTTAACTGACCAGGTTTTAATATTTATATTAGTCTCGTTTACCTAAGGTCTACCTTTACGCACTAACAGACAGTGTATCCGATCGTGTATGATATAGCTAGTTTGTAAAGCCGAGGTCGTCCCAAGAGCTAAGTGTGTAGAAATTATCTAAGTTCGTGTCACGTTTAAAAGGGGGTTTTATGATTGAAAGATTAGTTAAACTAAGAAAAGTAAATAACAAGACAAGTAAATAAAATAGAATAAAATCAATAAGAGAGAAGTAGTGTTAACCTAATTACTACTCTTGTTATCATTTTGACTAGTTCTCTTAATGGTGCATCCTATCATATCGTCTGGGGATTTAATTCATTTCGGATTAGAGGGTTAAATCACCTACGTCTATCTTACACCTTGTCCTATCCAAAACTATTGTAAAGCCTTGGGTTCATCGGTACAAAAATGCAAGAGTCATTTAGTGCCTCTACTAACATGGACAAGTCTAACGAATGTGGCATGGTTAGATCTTACACCCCTCTAACTCCGTTAAGTGTCTAGCATCGGTAGGTGGTCCTAGGGTTAATTTGCACGTGTATGGTGATATTGCTATCACCAAGTCACATCCCTAGCGACTTGCTTCCTAGGGTTAATTCCACAAATCTCTAGGGAACAACCNAAGAGTCATTTAGTGCCTCTACTAACATGGACAAGTCTAACGAATGTGGCATGGTTAGATCTTACACCCCTCTAACTCCGTTAAGTGTCTAGCATCGGTAGGTGGTCCTAGGGTTAATTTGCACGTGTATGGTGATATTGCTATCACCAAGTCACATCCCTAGCGACTTGCTTCCTAGGGTTAATTCCACAAATCTCTAGGGAACAACCAATGCTAATCACTACGGGAACTAGAGTGTCCCAATCCTTGCCATGAAAGTATACAAACAATAGATAATAGATGCGTAGAAAACTAAATCAAAACAATAACAATTTCATAACTAGGCTAACACCAAGAGGTGTTTCGCCACTCATATTCATAATTGCAGTAAAACAAGTTTGAGTTAATACAAAAGTAAACATGAATCGAATACAAAACAAAGGTAGGGATAAACTTATTATTGGTGTATGAATCCTCCCTTGGAAATGACTTCTATGAGGCTAGAACTTCGTTCCTCCTACTCTCTAAGTTTCGCCCAACTTATGTGTGGTGAAAAGTGAATGAATAAACTCGGATTTAGGGCTGGTATTTATAGGCCCGACTTTGTTATGGCATAGCTGATAAGATTGCTACGCCGTAACCTTTGTAAATAAGTGTTACGCCGTAGCTTGATCAAGTGCTACGGGCATAATATCTTGATAAGAGTCTTACTACGGCGTAGCTACTAGGGTTGCTACGCCATAACTTCTTCCTTGGCCTTGTTAGTTCCTCTCGACCTCAAATTAGGGCTTACGTCGTAGCTGGAGAGTTGTTTACTCCGTAGAGCACTTTAGTGGATCATTACGCCGTAGCCGTATGACTGGCTACGCCGTAGTCTTCATAAATTCTTTCTTACGGCGTAAGTTGATGTCCCTTTACGTCGTAATCTTCATAAAGTCTTGCTACGACGTAGGTGGATGAACCTCTACGCCGTAGTGAGTGCAGAATCCATAATTTCCACATATTTGCTTCAAAGTCCTTCCATTTCCGCGTATGTTCGTTCTTTTACTCATCTTTACCCTGAAACCAAAATAGGAAGAAATAAGAGTATATATTCTTCATACAAATAGAAAAGATGAGCCTTTTAGGGGGAAATTTGTTGGAGTATGCTCGTGTCATAATAAATAATTATATGGCTAGAAATATATGAGCCTATGGGTCACACACTTATACATAAAGACACCATTTTATAGATTGTATTTATCGTATTCACAATATATAAACGACTACGTAACACGGGATCAATAACGGTCCGTTAAATACTAAGTTAGACTTAGTGTTTTTGGACTGGGCCAACTATGGGCAAGCCCACTATGGGCCCTACATGTGGCCGGCCATAGTGGAGGTGTAAAGGGGAACATGGAGCTTGTTTAAGGGTCTAAGTGTATATTGGGATAGGAGAGATCAAAGGGATTTGATCAAATCTTAATCAATAGACAATTAACCTAATGAAAAACCTCCTCCCTCTCCTCTCTCTCTTGAAATGGACAACACAAACAAAACCCCATCTAGGGTTTGTGTTGTTTATCTTTTCTTGGCTTAATCTATTGTAGATTGTTGCAAGAATAATTGTTACAAGGTTTAGACTAGCATCGGGTGGCGTTCTATGACGTGTAATGTGTTTCCATCATAGAGGTGATCTATTTTGGTCACTTGGTTTCATAGGTGGTTCGTAGTGTTGGTGATTGTCTCCATATGATTCTACCGATCACGCTACAAAGGTATAACTATGTTGTTTAGTATTTGATTGATCATATGGCTATATGGATCCTTGTATGGTGATGTTATCCGCTGCGTTTATATGTTTCTTTTATGTTTATATTTTCAACATCACCTATAGTGGTATCACGAGCCATCATATGATGTCATATGATCATCTTGTATGCGTAAAAATGGCTAAAAACGTGTTTTTTTAGATGGAATCAAAGGGTGTTTTTAAATCAGCCCTCGGGGCTAATTTTTTGTATATGAGACCACCCTTTAGGGGTCTTATGATCTGCACTTTTTGGTCCCATGTCCATTTGTTATGCATATGTTGATTGGTATACTTGTCCGGTATGTGTAAAATGACCTAAAACACGTGTTTTTTTATCGATTTATGAAACGATTTCAAATCAGCTCCTAAGGCTTCATTTTCTATGGCAAAATGATGTTAAGAATGTCCTAATATCAAAGGGTTATGAACGTAAGGCCAATTCACACGTGTACCAATCGGGGTTTTAATTATTGTTAATTAATTTCTTCGTTTCGTTGGCTAAATCGTTTCGTTTGCCAATTCACACGTGTACCAATCGGGGTTTGTCCATGAAATTAGCCAACACCTTGTTTTAATCATAATATTATTGTATTATTATGTGTGTATGCAAAGCCGATGAAAACCTAGACCACTTGTGCCTTGGATTGTTGTGAATGTTGTTTAATTTCGTGTTTTGGGGTTTTTGCCATTGTTTCGGCACTTATGTAATGATATTCTTTTTGGTTGTAGCCATTGTTTGGGCACTTTTACAGTATTTAGAAAGTAGATTAGTTGTATTTTACTTTCAATTTCATGTATTCGTTGCTCGGTGGCCAAAGGCGAAAGAGTTAAAGACATTTTTGCTGTAAATAGCTGCTGGAACAAGCTGCTGTGTTTTTGCTTTTCCTGATGATTGGTAAGGTATTTTTGGCTAAAAGTTTTTGTGCAGCTGCACAAGACATGGGCCTACAACTTTCTAGTTTTGAGCTAATCCCGTGGAAGCTTCCTTCTATGTCTATTGGGCCTCCGAACACAGAAATTCTGGAAGGACAGCAACTACTTTTCATGTGCATTATGGGCCTCCCACTTGCTCTTGGTTGTCTTGGACCAAGTGGGAGTCCTCCGTGTGGTTGTGTGGTAGGTCCCTAGTTGACTCTTGGTTCTCGTGATGGCTCACGAGACCAAGCATAGGTTTTTTCATCGGTTGAGGCTTTGCATATTGTGGTTGTGTGTTTGTTTTTGCCTTTTATACATCTTGTTATCATATGTAAATTGCAAATAGTTTTCTATAGACTTACAACGAAACACAAACCATTTTCAAAACTAAGTCTTTTGATTTAGTTTAAATAATTTTTTGAAACTTGAAATCATTGGTTTTAAAAATAACACTTAAACATGTTATGTATGTTATTCTATTTATGTATTGTCCAAAACTGATTATCCACGTAGGATGAATATTAGTCTTGAAAATGGACAACTCGACACACATAAATTAAAACAATGATTAGACCTAAGTTAAGAAAAGTTTTTAACTTGTGCTACGAAGGATGAATGCATGCTCCTTTCGTACACCTTTGATCCACATCAAAACTTTTACCCGTCAAAATTTAAGTCATGCCGTCCAATTTTGAGAACACTTGCAATTACTTTTTGCCTATGCGTGGGACCTAGGTTGAATTGTAACCCAAGGTGACTATTCTCTATGCGTGGGACCTATATATATTCTCGCACGTTCTCAAATTGGATGACTTAATCGAGTTAAGCGGTGAGACCTTGACCCGAGGCAAGGATGGGACTAAACATGCCTACATGACACTAGTTGTTTGACACTAGATGCCATGAGTCCCATAAGGATCTAAGACTTGTACATGTAATACAATTGGTGATCGTCACCTACCAATTGAATCTACTATTGCTAGCAGATCAACTGATGTGATAGTAGAAGCACAATGTGGATCTTAGCCTTTTTGTAAATTAATTGTTTTAAATTGTAAACATGGGGTAATTAATTTATAAAAGGATAATTATCGAAAATACTAAATAATGAACTTTGTAAATTCAATTAATTAATTAATGCAACTCAAACCGTAAACAATAGTTTGTTCTTTTCTTGTTAAAAGGATCAAACTAAGTCTTCCTTCCCTTGTAAGAAAGATACTTGTTCCTATCCTTTTTCTTTATGAGGAAAAGCTATAATAGGAATATTTGAATTGTCCTAATTCTAATCAAACACAAAGCATACATACTCTAGAAATCGTGATGTCTTGTAAAACACAAAACGGTTAAGTATGTTAGCACATCTTATTCTTTCAAGTTAGTTTTATAACCATAGTTCCGGTTTTGAAACCTTGAAGAAATATAAGATATTTGGATAACTAGAGAACACGTTTTCTATAGCTACCAAACTAAAATGAGTTTAAATAATTAGAAAATGGAAATATCAATACACCGCAAAGTGGTAAAGGCAATTACTAGCATGATTACCTAGCAATGTGTCTTAACCCAATAAACATTGAGGAAATGCATACCTATTTTTCAAATTAAAAATGATGGCTAGCCCATCATCTATATGTTAGAACTTGATGCACTTCCTTGAATACCTAAGTACATGTTTACTAGTCAAAGTGACTCACATTAGCAATAATGTGTAGATATTCAAAGAAAGAAGGAAAGTATCCAATCGTCACTCACTCTCCACTGGTGATGTAACACTTATAATGTTGTCTAATCCAGTGGGAGTTACGTGATCGTATTACTGGTGACGAAACATATGTAATGTTCTCTAATCCAGTGGGAGCTGTAAGCTCTATTAACTTACAAGTTGCCCATCTTATTTCTAGATTGTCTTGAAATAATACATTACTTTCCGCATGTTAAGCATCATTGTTTTTATGAGAACCATTGCATAAATTTTATAAGATAACTTGTCTCGTTCCTGATGTTGCTTCCTGAAATATTATCAATAAAATTGTTATGCATGATTCATTATAAAAGCAATATAGGTTCTACAGATCTATACTTTGATTTTGACTTAAATCATATGTTATATGTGACACTGTCATATTTACTTGCATGATGTTGTGCCATGCACAAGTGGGAGAAATCTTAATTGTGTGCAAGGTTCAACATATAACAATATGACTAACGGTTTTTCATGACTGCAAGGTAAGAAAACTAAGGTTCTACTAGGACTTATACACATAAAATGTATGTTGCCCTAATTAGAACAAATGTCAAGATAACATGAAAAGCTACTTCAACATATTCGTTGAATTGTTTAGTAAATATGATTATGTCTTCTTGTAAATTCATAATCATGAAGTATGAAATTAACTTGAAATTACTATTGAGGCCATTTAGACGGTACTCATAATTACTTTAGTTGAATATGTTTAGGTCTTTTGTAAAGACACAAACATCAATTCCGTTAATTGTTGAAAGACTTATAAAGTAAAGTAAAGACGTTAACTTGTTATGTCTTCTTGTTAAGACATGTACACTTACGACATATAATAAAATACTTAATGTTTATGTTTTCTAGTCAAAACATGCACATGAAGTCATTGACTTGGTCAAAGACTTATAATATAAAGTATGCATTAGGCTAAAATACTATTGATGCCATCTAGTTTGACTTGGTTGCCAGATATGTAAGCCAAAGAGTATAAGTTCATTTAATGGGTTGTGGGATAGTCTCACAGCATTAATTCTCATGGAATACCACAACTTTAGGGTATGTCTATAATGGAAAATCAAACTCTATAGATATTGTTTGATATTTGATGACTTAAACTGTTTAACCTCCAAAACCTATCAAGGTTAGAAAATTAAATGTGCCAAGTGTACACTCAATATCGTTCAAACCCGGAAGGAATTTAAGACTCCATTGTATTATGGCATGGGATGAATCCCATTATGTCTTGATTGAAGTTCTGAATTTGTTAAGTACCTAAGAATAAGTAATAAACAAACTAGAGTAAAAAACTAACGATGTATTTTGGATGTCCCACTTGAAACAATTTATTGTTAATCAAGATGCTGAGTACTTGGAGATTAGTACCCACTTACAAAAGCAAGTGGGAGCACCTGTAGATCTTGAAGTTATTCAAGAGCTAAATACACAACCTTCTGAGTACACTTGCTAATGTCATACTAAGGTTGAACATGCATATGTTAAACCATAGATTGATATCTCTCATTCATAAATCCGCAAGGATACCCCTAGCACCTGAATGATATAGTTCTTATATCAATGTTAAGGGACAAAAGTTGGAGGATCATAGTGAACCTACTAACTAAAGAGATGCATTATCATATCTTGAATCTGATGAATAGCTCAAAACTATGAATGTTAAGATGCAGTCCTTTGAAGATAATCACTCTGGAGCTTGATTGATCTCTTACCAATCAGTTAGACTGTGAGATATAAAATGAGTTTCTTGATATGAATACTCAAAAGGGCAAACTTGTACACACATTAATTGTCATACCTGTTTTCATGCAAATGAAATATGACAAAAGGATTTCAAAACACTTTTCTTGTTGATTACCTTGCGAGGATGATGAGTAATCAAAAGGGTTTATGAATCCATATAATCTTTGTTGTACATACAAAAGATAAGAATCAAAGTCTAGATTCGATCATGCATCTAGGAGCTGAGATCTTAAGTTAATCATTAATTTGATTTTGATTAAATAAGATTACTCTAGAGTACACTGAGAGCAAGTAGGAGCATTGTACTTATTTTCATAAATCTCAATGTCGGTAACATATATATTAGAAACAATATTCCATCTAAGCTAGATTTTAATCCTTAGTTTGGAATGAAGTTTCTCTTAAGAGATTTAGAAAATAAAACATATGACCTTGTTACATATGGTTATGAAAATAAATATAAGCGGTTATTGAGTCTAACACAATATGACACATTATTAAGGGGATTCTCAATGATCAATCTCACCTGATGAAATTGAACGCATGAATGGAGACCTTAAGTTTAACTAAAGGATTCATTATGTAAGTCATATTACGCATTGGACTTTTTATATCATTTGCATGAATGCAAGATGAGGTGATAACAACAAATATCTAAGTGAAGGTCATTAGATAATTGTTAAACGAACATTATAATGGACCTTCAAGGACCAAAGATATGTTCAAACATTTACGGATATTTGAGGAGCTCTGTTTTGTTTGCATACTCTGATGCTTATTTAACTGAGATGATTCTCAACTCTAGTCGTGGTAGGATGTCATCATGAATGATGAAATCGCTGACTAGATGTGCTCGATTGAGAGCATTAATGCATTATACATTAAAAGAATAAGAATACTTTACAGTTTGGGAAACTGTTATTATGACTGTCTAAAGTAGATGTTTTGCTAGCTTCAAACACACTATGGAATGTATTGTTGCAATACTCGTATTGTACTTGAATGCACACATACAAAAGGACAATCATCATTCAAAACATTTCGAATTTTGAAACAAGTATTCTCAAAGTTTACTCAGATGACTACTTGTTGTCTTGTACAACAAAATTGATCATGGTGGAAACATCGGATTCCGATCTATATGTAGTCTTGTGCATATCTGTTTTTAGTATTTGGATAATGGAACTGTAAGCAGTCGTATTATATAATGAATTGATATACCGGGTATAATCGTCTTCATTTGTACTACTGTGTTCTATATTTGCATGTTTAATCCATGGATAAATTTATTTATTCTAAAGTTGTCCATTGCCAGTTGACGATACGGGAGTATCATCGAATTAAGGCAAATGTGAGCGTGTTGGTGATATTTATTTAGAATAAATATTAATTTATGTTTCCACCAAACTCACATGTTGTTGATTGTGATGAACATTGGACTGACCAAACCTACTAGTATTCACTGCATGTATCGGCGTCAATAGTGAATCTCGCAAATGGTTATGTCTCTTATCCTCAGACTTGAGATGCAAGTAGGTCTTGCATGTGTGGAATTTCATTCTTTGATATGGTTAAACGCTGTCCTGAATAAGGTAGTTATCAAACCCATCGTCAGGAGTGATATGAAACGCATGAATGACACGTGCAGTCAAAATAGGATTTGTTCCTCTACATGTCATGGAGTTAGATACTATTGGGCCCCTCGATGAGTTGAACAGATGTTTGTATGGCCGTACCCAAATGAGATTAAGATGAATCTTAATTCACTTAGTAATCATGTTCAATATCTAGATCGAGAAACATAATAGTTGAACAATTAGAATGACATTTGATCCATGTCTAATGTTCAACATGGTATCTGTAACAAAAGGATGGATGACATATAAACCATTTAAATGAGACGTTTGAGAAACTACCCTCACATATTTCTAGGGGCATTGGCGTGTTGCTAGACGCTAACCTTTGCTTGTATAATTACTTGATTATTATGACGTCGCAAGTGGGAGCTGTTGGAGTATGCTCGTGTCATAATAAATAATTATATGGCTAGACATATGTGAGCCTATGGGGTCACACACTTATACACAGAGACACCATTTTATAGATTGTATTTATCATATTTACAATATATAAACGACTACGTAACACGGGATCAATAACGAGCCATTAAATACTAAGTTAGACTTGGTGTTTTTGGACTGGGCCAACTATGGGCAACCCACTATGGGCCCTACATGTGGCCGGCCATAGAGGAGGTGTAAAGGGGAACATGGAGCTTGTTTAAGGGTCTAAGTGTATATTGGGATAGGAGAGATCAAAGGGATTTGATCAAATCTTAATCAATAGACAATTAACCTAATGAAAAACCTCCTCCCTCTCCTCTCTCTCTTGAAATGGACTGATGAGGTGAAAAGTGTACCCATTTTAGAGGGTCATTTAAGCCCTAATTCATGTTAATATGATCAAATATTGCCTTAAATCGTTCCTTTGGTCATTTTAGGTACTTTTGAGAAGAATTCTGGAAAACACATCATTTTGGACGTTTTTGGAGCATAAAGTGAAGAAAACGACAAAGTCTCAAAAGAATGCTGGAAATACTTCCTGACAGCGTCAGAGTCACAAGGTGACGCCGTCAGCCAACCAAGACAAAGGAGTGAATTCTAACTATACGTGACGCCCTAAGAAGAAAATGTGATGTTTACACCTGACGGCGTCAGGTGTTAACAATCCTAGGCCGTCAGGTGTAATGTTAAAGAGAGACGGCCCAGAGCAAGTTTACAAGTGACGGCGTCAGAAGTAGATCTAGGCCATCCGTGAACCCTAATGGCGGCGAGCTGACGGCGTCAGAAGCTATAAGCTGACGCCGTCAGAGTGTATTTTCTATATATACTTTTCTATTTTTCATTCATTAGTGTGCAACTTTTTGGGAACAAACCCTGGACGACTTTGACAGCGTTTTCAAGGGTTTTTCACCCTTGATTCTTCCATGTTCAATTAAAGATAAGTCTCCATTCAAATTAATCAATATGTCTATGTGTTGCTTAATTATATCTTATGCTTGTCTTTCAATTAACATGCTAGGCTAGATTTATTCTGTGTTTTCATAGATCTAATGAAACCTAACTAATGATTATTGGTTGTTGGTGTGTTATTACTTGTGTTGGATGATTGTTTATCGATGTTAGGCTTAAGAAAACTAGCTAACCTCCTATACGGTAACTTGCTTGAACGTCTTAAGAAACATAAACCAATGCGTACTAGGTTTTTATGGTTGTATTTAATGCATGAGCGAATTCTAATGATCCCATGTTAGGAGCTTCTAGCAGGCTCGACATAGGAGTGAAGTAGTAGCTTATAGAGTTGGGGAAGTACGTACGCCACCCCACGAATGGTATTAAGGAATACACCCGTCATCCACGCAATTAATACACACTAATTAACCGGTAAAAGATAGTTAGGGAGTAAGGAAATCTAAGTAAACACACTTATCTCCATATAAGTTTCACAACCACTTAGTTTTAGTTATTTTTTATTTTATATGCAATAGTAGTTTTTGGGTTAGTTGACTAGCAACTAATTCCGCCCACTCCTTCAAACCCGAGATTTTACTTGCTTTAAAAAAAATATAAAAATACAAACTAATCATCCCTCATCCTTAGACCTACTAGAGTAGTTTTTCATACCTAACGAACACTATTCCTTGTGAGAGAACGATCAATCCCCCGTACTTACCACTACACTATACTACATCGGTCAGGTACACTGCCTGGTGGGATTGCAAGCTTCTCAAGATCCCTTGAGAGGTAAAACCTGTTGCGTGGTCGTAATCCCGCGTATCATGGATGGCACAAACAAAACCCCATCTAGGGTTTGTGTTGTTGATCTTTTCTTGGCTTAATCTATTGTAGATTGTTGCAAGAATAATTGTTACAAGGTTTAGACTAGCATCGGGTGGTGTTCTATGACGTGTAATGTGTTTCCATCATAGAGGTGATCTATTTTGGTCACTTGGTTTCATAGGTGGTTCGTGGTGTTGGTGATGGTCTCCATATGATTCTACCGATCACGCTACAAAGGTATAACTATGTTGTTTAGTATTTGATTGATCATATGGCTATATGGATCCTTGTATGGTGATGTTATCCGCTACGTTTATACGTTTCTTTTATGTTTATATTTTCAACATCACCTATAAAATTAACACTTAAATCATGGGTAAATTTGACGTCATCAAATATCCCCCCACTTGAACTCTACTTGCCCTCAAGTAGACCTTATTAGAATAAGAAAACTAATGAACAACCATGCAATCTTAAGCAATATTATAACTTAGAAACACAAAATAAACCAAAGAACACATATAACAATGACTAATAAGGTAAAGAACAATGAGAAGCTAAAATGAGGAATTTTCTTACAAAGTGCACTCCAAGCTGAAACCAAGAACCAAGGACCAATAACTAATTCCTAACACTCCCCATGGAGTTCTAACCCACTGCCATCCATTATCAACAGTGCTCCAACTTTCTTCTTCTTCTTTCTCTTTTTTTTTCACTGAATATTTTCTTATTTTTTTGTACTTTTGCTTTTTGATACTAGACTGTATTTTAAGGTTTCTAAAAGCTTTTATAAGGTTTCTAAAAGCTTTTATAAGCTTTCTAGGAGCTTATGTGAGCTTAAGAGTCCAAAACAATAGCTACAAACAACATTAGACTAACATGAGATTTTTGAATTTGAAAATGCATAAACTGAATTCAACAAGATAGAACTGAAATTGATTATTATAAAAGGTTTGAAATACACTGAGGTTACTAGAATTACATCTTGAAAGCTTAAAATTACACTAGAATTTAAGAAAGCAACTATTCGACACTAATTTTACAATTATAAACTACACAGTCTTCATTTCTCTTTCTTCTTCCTTTTATAGAGCTCCATTAGGGTTTGTGATGACCTCTGAATGAATCCTTGACCATTGGATGCTTCATCTTTGATCTGACCACTTGATTGAGATTTTGGCGCCAAAATGAGAAAGGCAATTAACTGTTTTTTATAGCAATTTGGGGGTGTCAGCATTAAATGCTTTTGGCTTGTTATGTGTATATGGTGAGGGTGAGTGGGTTGGGCGGTGGAGATGTGATGGGGCAAGTGGTGGATGAGAAACCAGGGATGGTTTCTAGTTTTGAGAGGTGGGAGGGAAGGTGAGTTTCACTGGGGTCAAACTTGGGTACGGGGTGTTAGGTTTTTGTTATAAAAGGGGTAATGGGCCAGTGTGTGTGTTAGGCCAAGAAGGGAAAAGGGCCAAAGGGATAAAAAGGGTGGGTTAGTTTGTAGATTGGGTTGGACTGTTTGGGTTTTGGTTTGTTTTTGGGTTTATAATTACAAAGGGTCCGTTTGTTTTGTAGATTTCACAAGGACCAAATGTGTAATTTTCTGAAAGTTGAGGGTTAGGATTTGGCATTTTTCCAAGGTTATTATAAGGACCAATCTTGCCAAACTTCAGTAGTACAAGGACTTATGTTGATAATTTCCATTTTTGAATGTCTAGGGACCATTTCTGTCAACTTGTGAAACTTGAGGTACCAAACTTTTCACCCAATGATTATTTTTGCCAAAGTTCAATAGTACAAGGACCATAATTGTTTATTTCCAAAAGATTTTAATCCCAGGGGCTATTTTTTACACTTTTGCAAAGTTCAGGGACTAAACTTGTAAACTTTTGAAACTTTTCATCAAAGGACTAATTATGATAACTTGTGATTTTCAAAAGACTTTGGTTGACTTTTCTTCCAAAATTAATGCTTAGGGACTAGATTTGACAAGTTTTGAAAGTTGAGGGACTGAAACTGCCAATTGTGCAAACTTTGTTCGTTTTTCATTTGTTTTCAAACATTTTGCATCTAAAACATATAAAACACAACCCTGAGATATTTTCAGTATTTTGTTGCATATTTGGGTGTTTTTTGATGTTTTGGCAGTTCAGATAAGACAAAAATGATGAGTATTTACACTCATCAATCCCCCACACTAAAATATTGCTAGTCCCTAGCAATCTTTTATGAAAACTTAATGGATTTGATGTCTCTTTACCAAAAGCCATTACTTCTGGAGTAGCCAAATGTTTCAGTATGTGATACTTTGGTACACTGATAACCAAATGATTTTGAGCAAACCATCAGCTGTCAATGGATTTGATTTGTCTTTACCAAAAGCCGTTTTCTTCTGGACTAGCCAACTCTTTACGATTCAAAGATATGGTGAGCTGAATACCATACAATTTTTGGCAAATTGCAAGCCGTAAACGGATTTGAGATATCTTTACCGGGAGCCGTTTGCTCTTGGATTAGCCAGACCTTATGTGGATTAGACATGGTGGACTGATAACCATTTGTCGTGTTAGTGCAAAGCACTCACACCAAAAAAAAATTTTGGCCAAAACGGGGGTATTAAGGCATTTAGATGGTAAAAATGTGATCAAATTCGTCAGATTTCCCCCCCC
>LBNU01019080.1:8440-29828 GCA_014162995.1 Artemisia annua
TTTTTGGTTGACTTTTGTGCTATTTATGCAATATCCGTCCCTGCACGATCACAAACACAAAAACAAGATATCTTTGGCGTTTCACGTTAGTTTTTGGTCTATAAATCACTTAAACTAAGGTCAAAAGTATGTGTAAAATAGCACACATCAGTGGTCCTCGATGCATTTTTAATTGATAGCTTGGTTAATGTGTTTAGTTTGTACCAATTGTTTGGGTTTGCTATTTTGTATAATCAGTTGTTGAGGTCGGGTATACATGTTCAATTACGGATTCTAGGTAATCGTTACGAGTAAGAGTAGGAATATCTGCAACAAAAGCGGTTAGGGTTAACAGACAGATCCCATAAAAATAGTCAAATTTTGTGTGGAAACGAGTATGAAATATAGTGATGTAATGGTGGTGGTGTGTGCATAAAACTAATCAACGTTTGCAACTTGAACAGTAACCATGGACACGAAGGGAGTGATTAAATGGTCAAATGATATGAACATTATAAATGTTCAGCTGTTGAGTTTGGGCAGAAGTGCGCTCGTGAATTGCAACCGGCAACCACACTCAACTTCTCAAGGTACTTTGCATCTGAAGCTTCTATGTGTATGGATATAGTGAGTGCAGTATAGAAATATTACTATTGGTTGTCTTAGTTGTTAACGGTTTCTTATTTGCATAGGCATTCCCGAGGGCACACAAAACAACTGTGAAGGTCGCACACGCGTACCAAGCGCTTACACTTTAGGGGCCAAAATTTACGATCAGTTACTGAAGGTATATTCTAGCATCACCATGTTTGTGTTATGGTATTTGCGCATACGCTATACATAATTGTTGATAGGTACGTCCATTTAACTATCTAACAATTTCATAATGCCGTCGGCATTCTGAAAATAAACATTGCTTCCCTTTGAACCTCGGAATGCTTGGCTTCCTTTCATATGACATACTCGAATTATACATATAGTAGCGTGTATCAGATAACCAAGAATGAAAATAGAATATGAGCTTTTCTTTTAGTGGTACTTCGATTTTCCAACTTATATTATTATACTATATATGTATAGGTAGAAGGTAACAACTCATATATACATGGTGCAAACCTGGATGTCAAACAGTGATGAGACACGCATTTTATGATTCGATTATCGTGTGAGGTTTATGGGTATAATATTTTTTCCTTGCATGTTCTTCGTATGTTATGTGTTATAATACTATTATGTAATTTGATGTGTTCGGGCAATGTCCAACAGGTTATTGGATAAATAAACGGCACACCTCATATGATGTGTGCTAATGGATTAAGTGCAGTTAATAATTTGCGTACCACTTTGAAACTTTTTTTCCTCTCATATTCAATAATCGTTTATTGCTTTTCGTTCTTAATGCAATCAATAAAAAAAACTTTGTATGTTAATAGCTTATTTTTCGTTAACTTATGTTTCTAAACGATATTCATAAGGCTTGCTCGTCTATCGGACACGCTATGCTTTGATATTTTGTTCTTGCGCACACTTTGAAACTTTCTGTCTCTCATATTCGATAACTGTTTACTTCTTTTCCTTCTTAATGCCTATGTTTCAAAACATAATTTTAGTACCCTTCTTTTAGTATACAAAAAAATTCCAACGATAATTAAAAGTCAACAATGATCACACTTAACAAATAGTTACATTTACTTAACAACATGCTAATATTAAGCAACAAATAATTACAAGTAAAGACACACAATACAACAAATTAAAATAAAACGTAAAATTTCAAGTCATGCCCGCCCAAATAATTACAAGTAAAGAGACACAATACAACAAATTAAAATAAAACGTAAAATTACAAGTCATGCCCGCCCATTGGGCGGGCTGTGAGACTAGTATATGTGTGTGTGTGTGTGTGTGTGTGTATATATATATAGTGTAACTTTCTTACGAGAACCACCTTTATCTGCAAGAACTGCGAAAACTCTCCTTGAACCATTAGATTGTTTGATCAATGGCTGTATTTAATTGTGCTATTAATGTAAATAATTAAAAGATTAGGCCATTAATTAAAAAATGGAAAGGGCAATTTAGGTATTCGTATTATCCCTAAAAAATTGCCACATCTCTCTCTAACTCTAATTTAAACCGATCATTCATCATGTTAAAAGAAAAAATACGTATCATTTATCTCTCTTTTAAAAAACCTAGCCGACATTCATCTCTTTCTCACATAACAGCCTCCACTACCATAGACTAAACCGCTGCCACGAACTGATAAAATAACCACCCCCACCACAGCCTCCACCAAGAATTCTCAACGCCTCAAATGGTTCGTTTGGATCTTCATTTGTGTTATCCTCCTCGAAAATAGCAAAAGCTCATATGGATCTTCATTTTTTTGGACTCTTCGTTGTGAACTGTAATATAAGGTTAGATTTCATATTTTATTTATAGGTTTGATTTTATTTTTTATTATGTGGCTGTGAATTATTTGTCCATAGGTTTTTGCTTTTCATCACATATTTTGCTATAGAGGAAGGTTTAGAAAACATTGATTTAAGGTTCGATTCTCTAGAAGATGTCATCACATATTTTGTTCATAGATCTAGAAGATGTCATTGTATAGATCTAGAAGATGTCATTGTATGTTTATCAAATATATTTAAGGTTCGGTTCTCAACAGATCTTGCTAATTGTTACTATTCGATTTGTAACTTTTTTTTTTTATTTTATTTTTTGTTTTTATTTTTATTTTTTATTTTAATGTTTCAAAACTATTTTTTATTGTATATTTTGGTTTTTAAGACAAGTTTTAGTTTCCAGTTTGATTGTACGCTTATGTTTTAATTTTGGCTGTAAGTAGCAAAAACGTGGGGTGAGTGGAACATGTATGTTTTTTAAGGCGGACATGTGTGTTTTTTAAGGAGGACATGTATGTTTTGGAAGGCAGACACGTATGTTTTAAATTGTGCCTATGCATATTATATTGTGCATATGTGTTATCCTAGTTATTGTGATTAAAATTTAGTTTCCTATTTATTGGTTGTTTAATTGATTTTGTGTATACTTTTTTCAGATTGATGAAGATGATGACCATTGAAGACCTAGAAGTTGACGAACACATATATATATCTATATACATGAAGATAATTTGCGATTTTTTGAAGACATGCGATTATTGCATATGTGTTTTTGTATTTGTAATTAATGAAATGTAAAATATGAGTATATGCATCTCATTTTTTTTTAACAAATGTCCATTTTTTTTTGTATTTTTAGATTGTATTTTAATTAATACTGAAATTTGTGTTTATTAGTTATGTTTTTATTTTGTTATAAATTTACATTCTTTAAAAAAGAACAAATACACCTTACAATTTGAAAAACATACATGTTAACAAAATTATTTCAAAAATTAAAATAAAATAATTAATTCCAAAAAACACATATGCACTGAATAATTCAAAAACATGCATGAAAAAAAAATCCGAAAATTGGGGGTTATAAAAAAACGGGAATTACTAAAAAATAAAAATAAAATGAAAATGTCTTTTACTATTATACCCTTTTTAATTAAATAAAAATAACAAAATGCTATAGAGCATTAAATGATGTACATTGTGTATTATTAGTTGTAAAAGGGTAGTTTTCGCAGTTCTTGCAGATAAGGTGGTTCTCGTAAGAAAGGGACCCTATATATATATATATATATATATATATATATATATATATATATATATATATATATATATATATATATATATAGGATCTTTTGAGAAGGGTTCTTAAAATGAGAAGGCTAGGAAGCCACCAGATTGCGTCACGTGTCCCCTCCCCACCCTTCCTTTTTTTTTATAACCCTTAGGGGTATCTTTTTCATTTTACCCCTTTGGTATATAAAGTTTTGTTTTCTCTTATTTTTTTTTTCTATTCTCCTCCCCACTCTCCTTCTCCCCCGACTCTACCATTCTCCACCGTCATCTTCACCTTCATCCCCACCGTGATCTCCACCATTCTCCACTTGATCTCCACCATTCTCCATTGTGATCTCCACCATTCTCCACCGTTATTTTAAGATGCCGATTGAGTGTTCATCATCACCAACTAACAATGATTGTTTAACATCAACAACTAGTGCAACATCAATGAATAATGATAGTAAGATCTTAATATTTTGTTTTTTAATAGTTTTTTTTTGTTAATTTACTTTATTATAATTCCATTATGTTTTTTAATTGTTAATATGCTTTTGTTTATTATTAGTGTATTTAGTTAATTTAAAACATTCATTCAGTAGGTATTTAAAAAAAACTATATGAAAAGTGTGTATAAAACCTACACACCAGGTGTTTGTCAAAATGTCTATAACTGTAATGCGCTAGGTTCGTATTGTGATGCACTAGTTTTGTATATGATGCACCAGTTATTTATACATCTTGTGATGAGCTTGGAATGGCCGTTGAGCACTTTATCGAGTAAAACATAGTTTTGGGTGGTGAAACCCTCTGACCGCAACCAACTTGGCTGTCTAAAATGTGTTAGAGATTTGAATTTTCTTTTGGGGTTAAGGTAAATTTGTTCATTGTGTTGGTTGATCTATGAGCATATTTTGTGTGAGTAATTTAGAGATCTGAATTACGACTATGTTTTTTGATGATGTGGTTA
The DNA here is from genome assembly GCA_014162995.1 of Artemisia annua. Taxonomy (NCBI): domain Eukaryota; kingdom Viridiplantae; phylum Streptophyta; class Magnoliopsida; order Asterales; family Asteraceae; genus Artemisia; species Artemisia annua. The sequence continues at coordinate 13,076 of LBNU01019080.1, forward strand.
CACTAGTTATGTGAGATTTGTGTAATGTCGAGTAATTAAGGGGGTGGTTGGATTAGCTTATTTCTTGGCTTATGGGTTTATCTCAATTTAGAATAGCTTATATGCTTACTTTTTAGGGCGTATAAGCTTATTAAGTTGAGTTTGTGGACTTAAAAGTCAGCTTATTACGTTTTTCAGATTCAGTTAAGCCAATAATTCGGTGAAATGAGCTAATCCAAACACCCCCTTTGTGAAGCAATTAATGAGATTAGTGTTAACATCACAGATCTGGTTATTGGTTTGTGAGGTGTTGAATAGTGGTAATGAGAGAGTGATTATTGAATTGTTTGTTAGGGAGATGTGATATTTTTGCTGATTGGAGTTAGTACTGTGTTGTGTTTTATAGCTACATCATTGCAGAAGCATGACAGCTCACCAGGTAAACTTTTACTTCAAAATGGTAGCCACCTTCCCGTTGTCTCATTTCAAAATGATATAATATGGAGTAACAGAACATGTTGTACGTTTAAAGACGCATGTATAGATATATTGAGCATAACTTAGTTTTGAACATTCATTTGGGTAAAGTTGATTTCACTTTAATGTTCGATGAAGTTTGTAAGTCTAAATAGTGTCATTTCTAGGCAGATATGTGGAGCCGCAAGCAATTGCTTTGGATAAAGAAAAGTGGTCACTGGTTTAGTTTTGCTTTCATCTTCTTACAGCGGATAAATTTCCAACAAGTCAACCCACATTAGAGTTCAGGAGGGTTTTAGTGTAGCTAGCAACATTTTTTTTTATGTGACATTAGTGCTATACGATATGTGTAATATGCTACATTTTGTTGTAGATGACCACTTGGCCCTTTGTGTATTAATGTGTTTATGCGATGTGATGTGATGTGTGTTTTAGGTATGTAAGAAACCGGTCACCAAGCAGGTTTTCAAGGCGATACTTACATCGATTGCCCTATGAAACCATGTTTCCTCTACAAATTGCCTGGTATTTTTCTTATTTATTTTAAGCTAGACACTAGTTAGCTATGTATGATTGAGATTTGTAATGATAATGAATGAAGATATATCTCTAATTTGAGTATAGAAGCTACAAGAATCTACTAATGATTCCCTTTCTTCAATAATTGAGAATGTCTTATTTTAAGCTAGACACTAGTTACTGCATACTCGTGTTTCTAACTGCATCATTGTTTAAATTATACTGCATCACAGTTAATTTTCCACTGCATCACAGTCGGTTAGGCGCCTAGTATTTTAAGTGTCGAAAAGTGTTTGTGTATGTGATTCAATGTTTGATGTAGATGGTGTGATTCACTAATGCAGTAGAGTATTGTATGTGACATATGAGTCTATATTAGGTTAGGCGCGTAATGTTTGATGTAGATGGTGATTCACCTATCTATTTTCTATTATGCGACTTGCATTTGTAGTCAATTTACTAATTTTACAATAGTATTTCTAGTATATGTATGCTTGAGTGTTACTAAAATCGCTTATTAGCAACATGTCTTGTGTAAGTTATTTGATGAATGTGTGCATAGTTATTTGATGAATGTGTGCATAGTTACTGAAGTTTTTATATGTTGTTGTTTCAGCAAACTTTCATGTCTACCACACACCAGTCATGATATCGACATCAAGACCTTCCAAATCGATAGCACAAAACGCTAATTACTCAACACCAATCACGACAACTAGCCAAATGGGTCCAAAGAAAAGGAAGCACTACTTCTAGATTAGAAAGTGAAAATCATTTTTTTTTTGTGATGCACCAGTTAAATACATTATGATACAATAGATTTATATATATTGATTCAACAAATTTATAACGTTAAATACATTATGATACAATAGATTTATATATATTGATTCAACAAATTTATAACATTGTGATTCAATAGATTTCTACATTGTGATGCACTAATTTACATCTTTGTGATACATTAAGTTTATATACAATGCAATGTAGTAATTTACATCCTTGTGATCCATTAGATTTATACACTGTGATGCTGTAGAAAATCAACAGTGATGCAATAGAAAATTAACAGGGATGCAGTATATATAAATGATGAAATGAAGATTTGGACCATTATAAACATGTACAACTTATAAAAAGGATGAAATGAAGTACTAACTCATTTTGTAAAATTAATAAACAATATACAAATTCTTAAATGCATGTCATAAACAATATACATGTACAACTTATATATAAAAAAAGAACAACTTGAAAATTTGTGTCTTCAATGCTCTTTCATAAACAATATACAAATCCTTAAATAATAGAAAAGCGTATATTCTAATGGTTTACCAACTACATTTGGTTCACAATTATAACCAGGACCTGGTGCAAGCAATGTGAAGTTCTTTGGCGGTTTAACTATTTTGCTAATGGTTCCGGCAGCATCGACACTAAATTCAAATGAGCTAGCGTAATTGTTTGGTTCCTGAGCCCACGAGTTGATAACCCCGCCCTTACACCAATTTTGCTATCAGCTGATTGTAAGGAGTCCCGGGCAGTAAATCGACGATTGAAGGTGTTTTCTTGCAGCAGTGTGGAGATGTAGTTTTGTATCTTGAACAATCTCCTTGTTCAGTTGGTTGACCACCCATCATGCTCCATATTACCTCTTTTTCAGCCCATGTCCATCCTAAGGTTCACCCCGGAGGTGAAATGTGACGGTATTGCTGGAAGTTGTACATGGTAACAACTGCCTAAACAAATTATCAAACTCAGTAGAATGTCCAACATGTCGAACATAGTAAATATACAGAGAACAAAAAAGTTTCAACATCTAATATATTAAATCTTTAATGAAATAGCTTTGACATAAACTATGGATGATTGGGAAATTCAACACAAAGAGTAAATTAATACTTACAACATAGCCATCAGGCGTCCAACTAATAATGTCCCACTTGATTGTAAATTTCCATTGGGATCAACTGCATCATAAGCTTATGCAAGTAAAAGTTACTGCATCTCAGTTCAATAGCTACTGCATCAGATAAATAATCAAGCATACAAAGTCACTTTCGCACATGGCACAAAGTACATCTATCCTAACTTATTCTCATACGCCCCAAATAAAAGCTATTGCATCTTAGTTCAACTGCTAGTGCATCAGATAAATAATCAAGAATACAAAGTCACTTTCGCACATGGCACAGACTACATCTAACCTAACTTATGCTTATATGTCGCAAACTAAAAGCTACTGCATCAGATAAAAAATCAAGAATACAAAGTCACTTTCGTACATGAAACGGACTACATCTAACCTAACCTATGCGTATACGCCACAAACAAAAAGTTACTGCATCTCAGTTTAATAGCTACTGCATCAGATAAAAAATCAAGCATACAAAGTCACTTTCGTACATGAAACGGACTACATCTAACCTAACTTATGCTTATATGCCGCAAGCTAAAATTTACCACATCTCAGTTCAATAGCTACTTCATCATATAAAAATTAAGTATACAAAGTCACTTTCGCACATGGCACAGACTACATCTAACCTAACTTATGCTTATATGCCGCAAACTAAAAGTTACTGCATCTCAGTTCAATAGCTACTGCATCAGATAAAAAATTAAGAATACAAAGTCACTTTCGTACATGAAACGGAGTACATCTAGCCTAACTTATGCTTATACGCCGCAAACTAAAAGCTACTGCATCTAAGTTCAATAACTACTGCATCAGATAAAAAATCAAGAATACAAAGTCACTTTCGTACATGAAACGGACTACATCTAACCTAACTTATGCTTATATGCCGCAAACTAAAAGTTACTACATCTCAGTTCAATAGCTACTGCATCAGATAAAAAATCAAGAATACAAAGTCACTTTTGTAGATGGCACAGACTACATTTAACCTAACTTATGCTTATATGCCGCAACTAAAAGGTACTTCATCTCAGTTCAATAGCTACTGCATCAAATAAAAAATAAAGCATATAAAGTCACTTTCGTACATGAAACGGACTACATCTAACCTAACTTATGCTTATATGCCACAAACTAAAATTTACCACATCTTAGTTCAATAGCTACTGCATCACATAAAATATCAAGTATACAAAGTCACTTTTGCACATGGCACAGACTACATCTAACCTAACTTATGCTTAGATGCCGCAAACTAAAATTTACTGCATCTCAGTTCAATAGCTACTACATCAGATAAAAAAAATAAATAATACAAAGTCACTTTCGTACATGAAACGGACTACATCTAACATAACTTATGCTTTGTTGATCCCAGTTGAGCAAACGATCTAGAATAAAAGCTGACTTGAGTTGGAACTTATATAATACGCGGAATATATTATATAACTTAAGATGAACACAAGAACAATGAATATCACACTAAACACTTCAATATATTAATTATACGAGCACTCTTACAATGCTAGGGTTTTACAACCTTGAAGTGAATCCGACTTTTCTAACACACGTACATTCTCTAACCCTAGGGATCTCCTTTTATAGACAAGGAACCCTACACGGTTTACAAAGACTTCTTACACACACAAACGATATTCTAAACCTATAGAATATTTAATACAATCATTAACATAAATACATGACTCAATACTATAATTAACTCTGAGCAGCAGAATTCTTCAATATGAGCAGCAGAGTCACAATTCTAGCAGCAGAGTCAGTTAGCAGCAGATTGATATTATTAGAAGCAGAGTTACTCAAAACCCAACAATCCTCCCCTAAACTTGATATTTACCTCCTAAATCATCAAGTTTCTTATAAGCACGAATAACCACCAAGAGGATGCTTTAACACTTACACCTTTACTTCACCACTCTTAACAAGAACCTTTTCATACTTGGTGACTAAGTTGTAAGCTTGTTCATCAAACTCATACTGCAACTGAAGTATCTTAGACTTCAACATCTGGAAAATGATTGCTGTGTGATTGTTAAGCACTGGATAATTCTTCTCAGCAAGCATGAAGATAACAGTCCCTCCAACTGTCAAAGAATGAACACCACAAGACTGATACAAATACCATTTTTGAACATTTCCAGACTTGAGTGCTTTCCATTCAAGATCACCATCATTAGGTTCAAACATAAGCTTTAACCTATAATAGTTTAACCTTTCATTTCCATCTTCAGGTCTAGCAGCTCCATACTTCTCTTTATAAAGCCTCCAGAGAGCACAGACATCACTTCTATCCATATGGTACATCATGTGTTCAAATGATAGAAACTGAGTCCATGTCTTGTTAGTTCTTTCAAAAGACCATATAATTCTTTTCTTGCTTCCATAATCTCTGAGTCCCACTATGTATGACACAAAAGGATGTTTAACATCTAGAGGTTTAGGATTTAAGAGATCTGGTTCTTTGTGTAATGAAAGACATGTAAGAGTCATCACTCTTTGCCTGTCAGCCTCATCTCCAGTACTTTCTCCTTTATTCAGTCCAGAACCACCAGCACCATCAACCTTTCTCTTTTTCCTTGCAAATGTTTTCTGAATAGTTCCTCTCTTCTTGCTTTCATCAGAGAGAGGTTTGATGTCAGATGTATTCTTCTCTTGCTCTGCATCATTAGGCTTAGCAGCACTCTCAACCACTTTAATCTTCTCAGGCTCACCAGTAGACTTATTTCCNCAGAATTCTTCAATATGAGCAGCAGAGTCACAATTCCAGCAGCAGAGTCAGTTAGCAGCAGATTGATATTATTAGAAGCAGAGTTACTCAAAACCCAACAATCCTCCCCTAAACTTGATATTTACCTCCTAAATCATCAAGTTTCTTATAAGCACGAATAACCACCAAGAGGATGCTTTCAAACACTTACACCTTTACTTCACCACTGTCAACAAGAACCTTTTCATACTTGGTGACTAAGTTGTAAGCTTGTTCATCAAACTCATACTGCAACTGAAGCATCTTAGACTTCAACATCTGGAAAATGATTGCTGTGTGATTGTTAAGCACTGGATAATTCTTCTCAGCAAGCATGAAGATAACAGTCCCTCCAACTGTCAAAGAATGAACACCACAAGACTGATATAAATACCATTTTTGAACATTTCCAGACTTGAGTGCTTTCCATTCAAGATCACCATCATTAGGTTCAAACTTAAGCTTTAACCTATAATAGTTTAACCTTTCATTTCCATCTTCAGGTCTAGCAGCTCCATACTTCTCTTTATAAAGCCTCCAGAGAGCACAGACATCACTTCTATCCATATGGTACATCATGTGTTCAAATGATAGAAACTGAGTCCATGTCTTGTTAGTTCTTTCAAAAGACCATATAATTCTTTTCTTGCTTCCATAATCTCTGAGTCCCACTATGTATGACACAATAGGATGTTTAACATCTAGAGGTTTAGGATTTAAGAGATCTGGTTCTTTATGTAATGAAAGACATGTAAGAGTCATCACTCTTTGCCTGTCATCCTCATCTCCAGTACTTTCTCCTTTATTCAGTCCAGAACCACCAGCACCATCAACCTTTCTCTTTTTCCTTGCAAATGTTTTCTGAATAGTTCCTCTCTTCTTGCTTTCATCAGAGAGAGGTTTGATGTCAGATGTATTCTTCTCTTGCTCTGCATCATTAGGCTTAGCAGCACTCTCAACCACTTTAATCTTCTCAGGCTCACCAGTAGACTTATTTCCTCTTGTCTTTTTAATCATTTCAGCTATCATTTCTTCATCCTTTTTAGATCCTATAGCAATGATCCTATCACATTCAGTCCTGGCATGGTTATACATTTCATCAATTTGAGAATCAGTCTTTCCCCTTAGAACAGCCATTTTGATTTTCTTAACTTTGTGAATATATTTCTCCTTATTTCTTCTTTGTTGTAGAGGTGTTGGCCCTTTGAAAACCTTTTTCTTCTTTCTAGCAGCAATGACTTCCTTCCTCTTCTTGTCAGTGACTGTGTTTAACCAAGCTTTTACATCAAAAGTAGGAACTTCTTGCTCCTCAATCTTCACCAGCTTACTAAACTCAATGTCAACCTCAGTCTTAATCAACACATCCTCCCATTCTTCATAAGCTTTAAGATCATTGGCCACCTTTTCTGCTAGAAATCTCTTTTCTTCCTCAAGCTCTAAGTAATCATCTTCTTGAAGTTTTAAAGCTGTATCTCTGTCAAGTTTCAGAAGTTGTTCTTTAAGCCAATACTCAGGTGGAATCTGAGACAAATCAACCTCATCATCACTTGAATCTACCTCAGCTTGTTCTACCATCTTAGCTTTACCTTTATCAGATGTTGAAGCAATCACCTTTGTTTTCTTGACAACAACATAAGGTTCTCTGATTGATACCCCCTTTGTGGACAACTTAGAAACATGGATAGGTTGAGTGAATGATGTTGGTTGTGTTGTAGGAATCTCTTTAGGTGGTTGTGGTTGTGATTGTTGTTGAGATTGTTGTTGTTGGTCTGATGTCTTTGCTAATTCGATCATAGCCTCAGCAGCAGCTTTGTCACCAGAACCAACAGCAGATCCCTGTGCATCTGCAGAGTCACCTTTTGAATTAGCAGCAGGATCAGCAATAGTATCTTTATCAGCAGCAGAGTGTTCAGCAACATGTTCATGAGCAGCAGAGTGCCCAGTAATAGTTTCTTCATTTACTACACTCTGATCAACAACAGTAGGAGCAGCAGAGTTAGGAGCAGCAGAGTTGTCTTTAGCAGCAGAGTGATCTGGTGCAGCAGAGTTATCCAAATCTTTTGCTAAGTCCTTTATGGACTCAGTCATTACCTCTGAAGTCTTCACAAGTTGTTTAGGATCCAAAGTTTTAAGCTGATCCACCAACTCTTCTTTTTCCACAGGATTTTCCATAGCAGCTTGATGTCCTTCTTTGTCAGCAACCACATACTTTGTAATATCATCACCATCACCACTATCAATCTCCATATCATTACCCATTACTAGACCATCATCAGCAACATTTTCTTCCAAAATTTTATCCTCCCCTATTTTCTCCAAATCATTCCTCCCCTGTTTGGAAGCATCCACTTCCATATCAGTAGGTAGAGAAGAGGATCCAATGTGCTTTGAAGGTCCCACTTTCTTAAATTTCTTGAAGGTTGAAGATCTTGATTTCTTCAAATTCAGCAGCAGCTTCATCTATTTCTGCATTTTAGTGATTAGCTTGGCTTGTGTAGAAACAGTATCTTCCAAATTCGTGCATCTCTTCTCCAAAGTGGTACATTTGTCCATCAATTCTTTAAATTGTTTCATTCTAGTCTCATCACTTCGACCTGTATTACCTGGTCCGAGAGGTGAATCATAGACATTGACATTTTGTACAGTGTCATCCATCAATTCCTTAGTCACTGATCTGTCCTTATCACTTCGGGATGTGTGACCTTCCCTGAGAGGTGAATCATTGGACTTTTGCTCAGTATCAAACCTAGTTTGATCACTTGAACCCCCTATATTTTCCATTTGGCTAGGGTTTCCATCACTGGATTCAGGTTCAGAAGAACCTTTATCACTAGATGTTGCCTTGGATTGGGTCTTATTGATGTTAACATTGTCCTGCTCTGCATCTAAGCTAGTAGCAGTAGTGTCAGCCCTTTCCAATCTGCCTTCTCCATCACCTAAGACAGTCTCATGTTGTGTTTCCATCCTGACACTAGCCTGAGAATGCTCAGTGTCCTTTGAGTTTGTCCTATGTGTTTGGGTCTTTTCAATGTTAGGGGATGAAACCTCATTTGAATCTTCAAAAGTGGATGTGTGTTGGGAATCAGTGGGGTTTTCCGATCCTTCATCCTGATGGTTTTGCACAAGTTCCACCATATAAGGTAAAAATGGTGTAACTTTGCCAGAAAAACCTTTTCCATCTCTGATCAAAAATGCAAACATTTTAGGCACCAAAGGTACTGCCTCATAAATAGCTTTATGTGTTCTAACCTTTTTGATTTTGTTTTCAATAATCAATTGAAGAAACCTTGGATAAAGTAGAGAAGTTCCCCCCTCCCTCAAAGATTTAAGCATACCCTCTAAAATCAAGTTTGAAAAATTAAAAGGGTTTCCATTGCACAGACACACCATAGCAGAAGCCATGGGTGCACTGAACTCATTCCACCCAGAAGTTTTAGAACTCAAACAATGTAAGAGAGTATGAATCAAAAACTTATAATGAGAACAGAGAAGACCTTTTTGAAATTTTAAGCCATTGTTTTTCCTCTCATATTCCAAGGATTTTAACCCAACAAACAGATCAGCTTTCACCAGAACCTTTGGAGCATCCTCATCATCAAAATGAAGAGTATCCCTAATAATTGATTCACTCACAAGCACCTTCTGATCATCCACCATAGCAGCAATATAATGCTCACCCTTGTAAAGATTTGCCTTAGTAGTTAACCAAAATTGTTTGATATAGGATTGGTAGATCTTTGGATTAACTGATAATGCATACTTGATGGAACTAGCATTAAGGAAATGTACCTTCTCTTTGAACTCATTTGGTACTGAATTTGCATCAAGAAGTGCAATATTATTGTGTTCACAAGCCCAAGTGCATGTAATTTCCATGAGCGATAGGTTTGTGAATTTGGGGATTTGTGATTGTAATGGAATGGTTATGAACGGTTATATTGCAATTAGGAGCATATACAAACTGATTGTGAGAATCAATTAGGTTTTTAACTTGATTTGGTAAGTTACATAACCGCCCTTCCACTTTTAAACCGAGCAGCAGAACCCCAAGTAGCAGCACCTCCAGCAGCAGAGTTAAATAACTAGCAGCAGAATAGTTTTGTCTAGCAGCAGAGTTGACTGTATCTTGAAACTTCTTGGTCAATCGGTCAAAAAGTCAAACCTTCCATTTATTTGCCTAATTAATGGTAATTACTAACTACGCATTAATTGTTTTCCCCAATTTGATTCTTTATAAATAGGAAATCCGATCACTTCCAATTATAAACCAAATCAAAACCCTAATCAACCTTTCATATTAAATCAAACTCCCTTTTTCATCAAAAATTCAATCTTTTCCAAAATTTCTCATGGCACCAAAAGAGAAATCATCAACATCTCCTCTGACTCTTCTGATAATTCTGAGTCATCTGATTCAGGGTATGATACCCCTGAAGACATCATGCCAATGCCCCCATATTTGCCACCATACCGTCCTCCCCGTTATAGAAGCAGAACCAAGGAGGAAGCCCGTAAGTTCAAACATGACATCAATGCTGCCTATCTTCCATGGCATAGGGACTACAGGGTACCCACCAGACAAAGGGGTGAAGGTACTTCAAGGGGTGAGGGACCATCTAGGGTTCCTCATGAAGAAGACACTGCTAATCTTGCAGAGAAGCTTCCCAATGCTCTTACTCAGGCCCTGCAATCAGCTTTGTCAAAGATGCCTCCTTTGCCTGTTGTTCCTGTTCCTGAATCCTCCAAATCAACAAGAAAGCCTCCCCTTAAGGTTGTAGTTGGACTGGCTTGCAAGAGGGTGTGGACTAAAGATATGCACCTGAAGAAGAAGCATGATCCAAAGGACAAGGGAAAAGGACCCATGTAGTTGGCTTGTTTAGGAAGTAGATCCTTTTGTGTTTTGTGTTTTGTTGGAATCTCTGTGTAATGCATCTTTTAGGAATGGAATAAAAATGTCACTTTTATGTTTAATCTTCTTCCTTGATTACTTTGCACACATATTCATGTTTAACTTTTCCTGCAAAAGATTAGTCCAACAACACAGAACAAACAAGTCCAATATTGCAAGATCTAACTCAGCAGCAGAGTTACCAGCAGCAGAGTAGACCTTAGCAGCAGATTGACATAAGGCAATATACAACAAACTTGTTAAGAGCAATAACAGTACAAATCCTTTTACAAAACATTAACAAGAACACATAGAGATAAGTTTTTCTAAAGATTAATCATACCAATACTTGCAATTAAATACTGAAACCTACCCACATCAAAATGTTTAGTGAGTAGATCTGCAACATTTTTATCAGTATGAACTTTAACAATTTGAATTAGCTTCTTTTCATAGCAATCTCTAATAAAGTGATGTCTTATCTCAATATGTTTTGTCTTAGAGTGAAAAACAGGATTTTTAATTATGCATAAAGTACTGTTATTGTCTATATGAATTTTGGTGTTCATAAAATTGTACCCATAGTCCAGCAATTGATTTTGAATCCAAAGCACTTGACCACAGCAACTAGAAGCAGCAACATACTCAGTTTCTGTTGAAGAATTTGCCACCACAGTTTGTTTCTTGCATTGCCATGACACCAACCTATTTCCAAGAAATTGACAACCACCAGTTGTGGATTTCCTATCCAAGCATGCTCCAGCATAATCACTGTCAGAGAAAGCCTCTAACTCAAATGGTGAGTTCTTAGGATACCAAAGCCCCAATTTTGGTTGATGTCTTAAGTATCTAAAGATTCTCTTTACTGCATTGAGATGTGATTCTTTAGGATTAACTTGGAATCTTGCACATGCACAAACAGAGAACATAATGTGTGGTCTTGAAGCTGTAAGATACATCAATGAACCAATCATTGATCTGTAGACATGTACATCAACTTCTTTGCCTTCTTCATCCTTAAGCAGTGGTTTGTCTTTTTCCATAGTAGTCTTTGCAGGTTTGGCATCAGTGAATCCAAACTTCTTCAAAATATCAGTCACATACTTATCTTGACTAATAAATATGCCATCTTCTTTCTGTTTCACTTGTAACCCCAAAAAGAAAGTAAGTTCTCCCATAGAGCTCATGGAAAACTTATCTTTCATGATCTTCTCAAACTCCTCACACATAGCTTTGCTTGTTGAACCAAAGATGATATCATCCACATACACCTGAACCAACAATATATCATCTTTGTTCTTCTTAATGAACAAAGTTTTATCAATCCTACCCTTAGTATAACCACAGTCTAACAAGTAGGTTGACAATTTTTCATACCATGCTCTTGGAGCTTGATGCAATCCATACAGTTCCTTTTCAACTCTATAAACTCTGTCAGGGAAATTTGGATCTTCAAAACCAGGGGGTTGTGTCACATAAACCTCCTCTTTGATTTCCCCATACAGAAAAGCACTTTCCACATCCATTTGATACACCACAAAGTCTTTATATGAAGCAAATGCCAAAAATAATCTAATGGCTTCAATCCTTGCCACTGGTGCATAAACTTCATCATAATCAATACCTTCTTGTTATGTGTACCCCTAAGCAACTAATCTTGCTTTGTTTCTTACCACAATGCCTCTTTCATCTCTTTTGCATCTGAAAACCCATTTTGTTCCAATAGCCTTCTTTCCATTAGGTAGATCAACTAAGGTCCAAACTTCTTGTATTCTGAATTGGAGAAGTTCATCTTGCATTGCTTCCACCCAAATTGCTTCTTGTAAGGCTTTATACACATTCTTAGGTTCTATTTGTGATAGAAAACAAGCAAAAAGGCAATTTTGCAGATCTTTATGACCATTTCTTTGATGTAGAGATCTAGCAAAGAAACCTTTGTGAAGCATTTCGTTAGTCATCCTCCTTGTTCGAACACTAGATGATGGATCACCCAAAATATTCTCCTTTGGATGATGTTTATGAATTCTTGTTGTCTTTGTAGGACTGACAGGAATATTGAGTTCCAAGTTGTTGCAGTCAGTCTGAGCACCAAAAATTTCACCATCAAGAGCTTCATCATCTGTATCTTCATAAATTTCAGTCAGTCCAGGCATCTCTGGATCATCTTGAGTGTGTTCATCAACCAAGGATATGCCTTCTGTGCCCATTGAAGGAAACTTGGGTATCTCTGGAGAAGACTCGGGCCTGGGCCCGTTACATAATACAGGCTAACAGTCCCCCAACAATCTTGCAATTTGAGCTCCAATATTCATCCAGTCATTCTCATCAAACTCAGCTGCCATGGTATCCAGCTCTTTTCTTCTTTCTGGTGGTAAGGTAGACACATAAGTAGCCTGTACTCTGTCAACCTCTGCATTTAGCTTTGCCTGTTCTTGTTCAGCCAAAGCTTGACTCTTCTGAAACTCCTCATGTATCTCAAAAAGTCTCTCTTGGGCAAGTACTTCCTCCTTAGTGATCTCATCTGTACCAAGATCCTGATCTACCACATGAATTTGAGCTTGTTCAGTAGCCTCAAACAGCTTATCAGCAGAAGAAGGTGCAGCATCATGAATCTTTGGAGAAGAAGGCTTGGCAGGCTCAGCAGATGCAGAGACATAGTCAGAAGCATCAAGATGAGCATGAGAAGGCAACTTGACAGAAGTATCAGCATGATCAATATCCATGAATTGAACACCAGCATCAGCAGCACCAGACTGCTCTTTTGGACCTATACTTGGACTCAGCACCTTAGGAGTGTCAGCAGTTGCAGGTTTTGGAGTTGGAGAGAGTTAAACCTCTGTAGCTTCAGCCAACATATGAAGAGGATCAAGAGAGGCAGATCCCTTTGTTGCAGTCTCAGCAGGAACCTCCAACTCATCCTCTGAATCAACCACAAATTTTCTTTTCTTTGTGTTTACCAGTTGAGCTTCCAAAACCTTGACTCTCTCTGTCAGTTCACTGATTTGACCCCCAAGATTTGTTTTGGTCTGCTGTAACTCTCTTTCTAAGTCACCAACTTGTGTAACATACCTGTTTAGTAACTCATAGACAGTGGTTAGTGAAATGGGGTCCTCAGCTGTACCATCTGGTTTACCAGAGGTTTGGGGAGCTTCATTGGACCTGTTAGGAGACATATGAACATCATCACCAGTAGTGGTGGTATCAATCAAGACCTCTCTAGCTGGGCTAGAAGTCTGAGGTGCAGTGAATATTGGTGTCTCAGTATTAGGTTCAGTAGCAAATGTGTCAAAGAACTCACCAAAGTCACCAAACTGGCTAGTCATGGGTGTCTGTTCTACATTCCTAGGGTCAGCAGATCCTTCACCAGCATTAGTGGCTAGTTCCAGAGGATCAGCAGAATGCTCATCAGGAGCAATAGGCTTGGGAGAAACCACCTGCTATTCATCAGCAGCCACTGAAGTTGAAGCCTCAGCAGCATGAGATGTACCAGCAGCATCCTTAGCTGCGGATGCATTTGCATCAGTAGCTTCAGGAATAGGTGGAATACCACCTTCAGCAGCATGAGGACTAGGTGGATTATCACCTTCAGCTGCATCAGCATTGTCACCAGTAGGCAACATAGCTGGAGGTAGAGGCCAATGGGTGCCAGAAAAACCACTCTCCATGTTTGAAAACACTTTAGAAGCTATTTCATTAACAGGTGTGTGTGTTCTATCTACTGTTTCAATACCTATGATGATTTGAAGAAACCTAGGGTACATATAAAATTTATTTTTAACAGCCTGAATGTTACTAATCATGGCCCTAAAAATATATCTAGAAAAATTAAAATTTGTACCCTTGGAGATATTAGCAACAGCACACGCCACATGAGTAGAAAATTGATCCAGACCTCCTGTCTTATTACTCATGCACTTCAACAAGGTATGCACCAGAAACTTCCATTTTGGGCAAAAGAGCCTCTTGTACCACACCTTGCCATCCCCTTGATAACCAATAGCTCTCAACGCTGGAAGTATCACAGATTTATCTTCATGATATTCACCATCCGCATCTTTTAATTGAAGTTTGCTGCGGATCAATGACTCAGTGACCACATACTTTTTCCCATCAATCCAAGCAACAATTTCAGTCTCAGCTTCTGCTACCACAGCCGAATTCCAAAATTGTGTGACCAAAGATTCACACACTAGATTCGGACAATGTGTCAGAGCAAAGTGGAGATTAGACCTCTTCAAGAAATCTACCATCGGTTCAAATACTTCTTTTCCTTTAACTTTACCCAGAAAAGCAATTAGGTTGTGTTCACTTTTAAACACAAGGTTTGCCATAGTGAAATTATGAGAAAGAAATGATCTTGAGAGGTTAGAAATGGGTTTGAATTTATAACGAGTAGGATGCAGTTATTTTGGAGTGGGATACACACGATTGGTTAAAAGAAGTTACCAAGAATCGTGGGGGTTAGTTGACAACGAATCTTTATAGAATCGTTTGACTAATTTTGACTTTAAAACTTACCCAAAATAAAACACACTTTTTACCCATCAGCAGATTGGTAAGTCAATCCGTAGAATCCCATGGTCAATCCGCAGTATCCATAACAGGCTGTCATCCACTCCCACCTTTTGTAACTGACGCTTCATTAAACGTCTTAAAAGCCCAATCAGTTTTATAAATACCTCTGAAATCATACTTAATCATAATCAACCATTGAATAACCACTTTTACACCCAAAATCACACCATGAATATTATATACATATCTTCTGATTCAGATTCATCAGAGCACAATGATCCACCACTACCACCACAACCAATGCCTATTCCACCACCACAACCAATGCCAGTGAGAAGAATCCGTGGTTGGAGAACCAAGGAAGAGGCACGCAAACGTCAACATGATGTACCAGCTCCTCCTCCTCCACCAGGACCACCAGCACCACCTTTACCTTTTCCATCCTCTGACTCAGATACATCTGATTCAGATACCTCTGAGTTATTGTTCTATGAGGATGTCAATGAAGGACCTTCTGAACGTCCACCTCTTTCAAAGCTTCTATCAGAGGAGATGGAGCGTGTTGTGGCTGGGATGAGGCTAATTCCAGTTCCTCAAGATCACAAAAGATTGGAAAAACTACCTCCCCAAGTATTGGGGCTTGTTTGTAAGAGGCTATGGACCCCTGAGACAAAGTCCAAAGATGTGGGGAAAGTGCTGAAGAACATGAGAGATGGTGAAGGCACTTCTGACCCCAAGGGTAAAGGCAAGAGGAAGATGGATTAGGTTTAAATTGTGTTTTGTTTAGATGATAGGATCAATGTATCTTCCCTTTTTCTTTGAACATGAATAAAACTCTGAACTTTTCTTTCATAGAATGTCATTCATTATTGTATGCATAATTTAGATACCTCTGAAAAGATAGAATAATTTTATCAGCAGATACCACAATCAGCAGAAACTCCTATCAGCGAGAACTGGTTTCCGCAGGAACCATGCAATCCGTAGAATGGGCTACAGTAGTATGATACTAAATATTTGTTCCCACCTAACTATCATTAAACGCTGTTGACTTTGACTTTTGCCTATAAAACAGATCCAAACTTTCATCAACCCTCATTCCTCAATTTTATCCCAAACCATGTCTTCCAAACCTGAGATCATCGATCTAACCTCTTCCTCCTCATCATCATCATCTAGTGATGGTTGGAATACATACTTTCCACCCATTAAACGACCCAGTACACATCCAGTAGCTACAAACCAAGGAGGCAAAAGAAAGCATGAGATGGGGGAACCAAGTCAAGCCCCCATTCCTGCTGGTTCTGATTCTTCTGACGATTCAAACCGTTGGATAGGTTATCCTGCTTCAGATAGAGACCTAGTCTCTCCTTTTCTCTTTACCTCGGATGAGGAATCTTCCGAGGATGAATATGAAGATCCCTCCTTTCTTCCTCCTTCCACACCTGAGAGACCACAAACAAGGTCTAGGAAGACTAACCCTCCACTTCTAAAATCAAGAGAGGTGGTTCTTGGTCTTCCTGCTTCAGAAGGTAAGAGAGATGACAAAGGGAAGGGAAAGATGGAGCAGTTGTAAATGTGATGTGTTCTTGAGCATCTTCATCATCGTTTTCATCAATCCATCTTTCCATTTTCATCTTCAGCTTCTTCATCGTACAGGACATGCATATCTACCACTTTTGGCACTGAT
>LBNU01019082.1:0-20939 GCA_014162995.1 Artemisia annua
GACAATAATAATAATAATGTTGATAGTTTGTTGTTCTAGTTTTAGGCCTTTCTTCTTCTGATTATATTAAAGATAGATAGATATGTTTGTTTGTTATATGATGATCGAGTGGGTGATTTGTTATTATTATGAAATTCGCGCAAAACCGTTCCAGCTATATATGTTTATTACTAGTATCATTTATCAACATTCCCTTTTTTAATGCCTAAATCATCACAGTAAGGCGCACATTTTTTTTGCCTGCTGCAGTCCACTTTGCACTATTGATCTTATCAAATCAGACCAGTCACTTTGTGTATCTTGTACTACAGTTTTTCTTTTATCACATTCCTTAGTAGTAGTAGAATTTAGTAAACACGCCCTCTAGATACAAACAAACATAGGCCTTGAAACTGCAACGTGCTGTTAATTTGTTACTTTTACTAGTTAGTCCTGCCTTCCTCCTTGTTAACCCTGTCTTTTGTTGTTTATGCAGCTAACAACCCTCGACCCCGAAACAAGTCCATGGTCACGCACTTTCGTGTTCCCGTGACAGTCACATACTCTGACTATCTTCCCTATGACATGATACCTCCAGAGGGCAGGCCGGTTTTCCCTGCAGGTAAGCCTCTCCTCTCCTCTCCTAATAATTAATTTAACCCGCTCTCATACTAGCTTCTGGTGGTTTGGGCTTCACCTAATAAACCAGCATTAGGTCTGAAACCCCGCTTTACCACTTCAAAGATATAATAATAATAATAACACCAACTGAAATCAGCATATAATTAATACCAGTAGTATTTTCAATTAACCTCTCGGCTTATTATTATTATTATTTTTATTTAACAGGAGCTAAAGTGCTAAACAAGGATCTTGGTGTGTCAAGTGAAGAAAATCAGAGGATCAGTCAGCATGGACGGAACTTGACTAGTTTTATCGGAAAGGCCAAACTATAATGTATATATTTTAGGGGTTCAATTTACATTTTCTCTTAACATTTTTGCTAGTTATGCCTAACACTACAACTATATGAGTTAAAAGTATACTTGTGGGTGAAAATTTTGGGGGGCCACAACCCCTCCAATTCCTCCACTAAGTTCCGTCCTTGTCTATCAGTCGCCGGTTACCAAAGCTTTTGCTAACCTTCAAGATTAAATAATCCACCCACTGCACGCGTTATTAGAGTGTTTGGTTTCCATCAACCTTTTATTACTATGTGTAGTGTCTTAATTAAGATGTTTGGATTAGCTTTCGTCTCTTTTACTTTACTTTGTATCTTCTACATGCACACCGTGTGCTGACATCCTTTGTGTTGAATGGGAGTTGTTTCCTGGAATCCTTTATGCATGTGGTAGCTAGTGGTAGAGATGCTTGTGATCTTTCTTTATTTTCATTCTTATGATCGGATGCGCAACTTGAGACGCTATTGGACTTTCATAGTTCAGGAGTATGTGGTGAACGGACAGATAAACGAAAGGTTGTTATAGTTTAAACGAAAGTTGCAGCAATGTTTATTAGTTTTTCATTGTTCAGAAGTATGCAAGAAGATTGGCTTTAATTCGATGTAACAAAATGTCTGAAACTCTCAGTATCGTTTGAGTTTTCTTTGTGGTTGTCACATCCTTTCAAATTTCCGTAAAATAAAATTTGGATATACAAGATATGGATGAATTGAATTACATTCGTTTTATAGAATTTAAGTAAAGAAAGTATAAGAGGTTACTTATCAAATTTCAATAGCGGAGTCATTAGGATATTCTAATTAGGATAGTATTCCATGTTTATCATCACTTTCCTTAAATTTAATAAATCTTCTATAAAAACTATACAAACACCAACCTTAACCCTAATACCGATCCATAGGCAACATTTATTGGGTGATCATCAATTCATCATACCATGGCCGAGCTGTACTCTCTACCCGATGACATTACATTATTCAACATACTACCAAGGCTACCGGCAAAATCTTTACTCAGACTCAAGTGTGTTTCGAAACAATGGTATTCGTTCATTAAGGCAGATAAGTTTGCCAACATGCATCTCAAACATGTAAACAACTACGATAACAATCAAAACCACCACAAATTTCTAGTAGCTTCTAACACAACCGGTCCATTCATTGATTTTCAAACCATCGACTGTGAAGCACTTGATGATGGTCTAAGTGTCGCACGCCCTTTGCCATTCACAAACATGTCCACGCCTTATTATGTAGGGATTTTAGCCACATGTAATGGACTGATATGCATAGGCACACGTCACTATGATCGTGCATTCGCATGGCGGATCGTTTTTTAGCAACAGTTTTTTACATTGATCTAATTTTTTATGGAATCCTTTGACGGGGTGAAATAAGACCTTGTCAAAGCTAATGTCACAAGGATTGCTATGTTGGCTTTTCGAACATCTTTACGGGTTGTATCACAGCTCTTTTGATGATGACTAACCAAAGCTTTTATGCACTTTTGCACATGATGAGCCTGGTTTATATTTCTCCATTGACTACTCGTGGAGAAGGTCGAGAAGACAAATATATACCTCATTGATACTGGTTGTTTATACGAACGCAATAGTAGTCGGTTTGAATGAATGTTAAAACGTGCCTCTATTTTTCTGCCCTTACTGATGTGATAACCTGCATGGTCCAAGGCAAAATTAATAAGGTTTTCGACAGCACATAAGACTGAAAAGTTCGCAGAGATATGGCATTCATATTTTTAGAGATCAAAGGAATATGATTTCATCAATTTGCCTGTTTGTTTATGGTGTTATTAGGCTACATTTCACTTGTGTGCACTGTGTGAGCATTCTAACAGATATAGCATTATGGTTCTTTCAGGTGAGAAGTATTCCGAGTTAATGGAGGATGAATGAAANATGTTTTACAAAAAAATACAACAATATGTTATTGTTATTTATAAATATTACTATTATCATAAATTAAAATAATTATTTTCACGAAAATGTAAAAAGAAAAGGCACGAGTTCATGTGATATGTAAATGAATAAACTAGATTACGCATATACGAATGAATCATGTTATTCCTCTTTCCGAAATTAAGTAAGGATAACTGGAAACTTTTTTTTTAACTATCCGCATTTAATAACGACTCATGTTATTCCTCTTTATAAGTTTAACCCGTATAAATATCGGCTTAAACTATTATTAATCTATTATATAAATATTAGAATGAAGGCACAACCTCAATGTTACTGTGACATGTAAATAAATAGACGAGATTCTATATATAACAATGACACATATTTTTTCAAGGTCATTATGTGCTACAAAACACACATAATGTCTAAAACATTATATAAATATTTAAATTTAAACAAAATCTACCTAACACACCATGTCAATTAAACAAAGTCAAATCTTGTGTGTATGGTCCTGTTTAGAGTAGTGGGTGAAGCCTGCCTTTAATGGCCCTTTAATATGAATGTGAGGTTTGGAGTCTGTTGCATTTGGGTCAAATCTGCTATTAATGGTGCAAGAAATGTAGTACTTCTACTATAATCAGGATGTGATAGCCGGTGAGGCCTCATTTTGATAGAATTGGCATTTAGATGTGATGGTGTAAGCTGCATTGCCTGCCAATTTCTAACAATGGAGGGGGAAATGTAGCCTGCTAATATGTTTTGATCAGTCTTTTTGATTGGTCTAATATGTAGATTGGATATTTTTCATTTGGTTAACTAGTAGATTACTTAATGTTAGTTAAAGGTTTTGGAGTTAGAATGATTGTGATGGATCTACGAGTGTGTCCATTATCCATTGTATATTTATGTAACGTCTTATACGTTTTTGTGATTAATATACACTTCACATTGAAAAGAAAAAAAAAATGCGTGATAAACAAAACTTATTATATAAACTAGCTTATTTTTAAAAGCACAAGCTCCAATAAGCCTTCCCTAAATACAATCCTAGTCCAGTCTTTCTATTGGCAACTAGCTTGTCGTTATAACCGACCAACTTTTCAAGTCATATTTTCCTTAGACAGCCATTTTATCTCTTGGTTCCACGCGGACTTTTCTCACTTATTTATTTATTTATTTATTTTTATTTTCCTTTTGGGTAAATTACATAGTTAGTCCTTGAGCTAAGAATCTCATGCCACTTTAATTGAAAGTGTCATGATGTTACACAGTTTGGAGAGTAAACCGCGAAAAAAGAGATGGTGGTGGTGGTGGCAGACGCAGTTAGTGGTAATGTTAAACACTTCAGACATATTGAGTTGTTTAAATTAGTAGGGGTGTTGTTTTGAAATGAATAAAGAATTTAATTTGATTTTAAGTAGGGAGTTGAATGAGAAGCATGAGCTCATTGAAGTAAACGAATTGATATTTGACATTTGTTTTGATTATTTTTTCTTGTTGAAAGTTGTGTGCTTAATATATACACTTTCACCCGGTTCTCGAGTTTTGAGTGAAGGAAAATGGAAAAGAATAGGAAGTGTTAATTGATATGTAATTGAGATAGAGGAAAGAAAAATGAAAGTAATAATAAATCATGTTCTTGAGTAGCAGGAAAAGGAAAATAAAGTGTTTAACTTACATATATGCCCTGTAGTTGTTAATGTCAATTTTTAAAAAGAGTATATTAGTCTTTACACAACATATCCTTTCCATTTCCATTATTTTTCCTCCCAAAAATGGGAAGAAGATTTTCTTAACAAAACTTTCTCAAATATTCGTTTCCGCTTCCCTTTTCCCTCTTAAAAAGAACTAAAAGAACACAAAAAACTTTCCATTTTTTTTTCCTCTGAATGGCCAGTCAGTGGTTGTGGGGCTTGATGCTTCAGGATAATGGGGACCACTTAGTGGTTGCTGACCATTCAGAAGGTGACACCCACGCTGTGAAACTCTCTCTTTAACATGTGCCCTACACAAGTTAGAAAAAGTCTTGTTATTATTATTATTATTATTATTATTATTTATTTATTTATTTATTTATTTAAAAGAAAAAAGAAAAAAAGGAGTTTTATTTGTGGGATGAAAACAAAGAAACAAACAGGTAAATGGAATATGGAAAGATGAAAAAGTAAAGGGACTAAAGGAGAAAATAGGTGAAATAGATTGAGAACTGGGGGTAAAAAGGGTGCGAGGAGCCCTAGGAAGGAAGATTAAAAGAAGAAGGGGAAAAAAAAAAAAAAAATGGCTGATGTTGAGAAGAAAATTGGGAAGTCGTCAATGGATGATGAATTCAAAATACGACATGTTTCGGCAGGCGATAATTGTGATCTGACCCGGGAACAAAACGAAGAGTTGAGACGTGAACAGAACCGTCGTCATATCTTGGCAATCAAGGAACGCAGAGGTTTGCTTTTTCTTTCTCTCTTTAATTATATATTGCTACATACATACATACATACATACATACATAGATAATAATGATAATGTTAATAGTATGATGGTTGCATCTTGTACTACAGTTTTCCTTTTATCACATTCCTTAGTACGTACGTAGTAGAATTTCAATTTAGTAAACAAACTAAGGCCTTGAAACTGCAACGTGCATTGCTGTTTGTTATTTTTACTAGTTAGTCCCGCCTTCCGTCCTCCTTGTTAACCTTGTCTTTTGTTGTTGTTTATGCAGCTAACAAACCTCGACCACTAAACAAGTCCAAGTTCACACACTTTCGTGTTCCCGTGACAGTCACATACTCTGACTGTCTTCCCTATGATACGATCCCTCCAGAGACCAGGGTACTTCCTGCAGGTGAGCCTCTTCTCTCCTCTCCTCTCCTAATAATTAATTAAACCCACTCTCATACTAGCTTCTGGTGGTTTGGGCTTCACCTAATAAACCAGCATTAGGTCTCAAACCCCGCTTTTCAACTTTAAATGATAATAAACATATATACCAGTAGTATTTTCAATTAACCTCTCGGGCTTTTTATTATTATCATCTTATTCAACAGGTTTCCTAGCTCGAGCTAAAGTGCTAAACAAGGATCTTGGCGTGTCAAGCGAACAATGGATGATGAATTCGTCGCCGTCGTCAATGNTACATTGATCTAATTTTATGGAATCCTTTGACGGGTGAATATAAGACCTTGTCAAAAGCTAATGCTCACAAGGATTGCTATGTTGCTTTTCGAACATCTTACGGGTTGTATCACACCTCTTTTGATGATGACTACAAGCTTTTATGCATTGCACATGATGACCTGGTTTATATATACTCATTGAAACTAGACTCGTGGAGGAAGGTCGAGAAGACAAATATACACTCCATTGATACTGGTTGTTTATACGAACCATATAGTGGTTTGAATGATGAAAGCCTCTATTTTTCTGCTCTACCTGATGTAATACCTGCCTCCAGGAAAATTATAAGGTTCGACACAAAGACTGAAAAGTTCGCAGAGATAGCAATTCCATATTTTAAGAATCAAAGGAATAGATTTCATCATTTGAGTTTATTGGATGTAAGAGGCTACATTCACTTGTGTGCGCTGTGTGACATTCAAGAAGCGGATTCTTCAAGGTGGAGTATCGAGTTATGGAGGATGAATGAAGATGTTGGAGATTGGACCAAAGTGTTTAGTAATTTCTGTATACCCTCTTCTGAAATTGTTGGACGGAATTCACCTTTACAGGCAGCGGCACTACACTTGACGACGAATGGAAGTTTACTCATGTCTATGAGGCATGAAATTGATATTTACAAGATAGATTTTGAAAACCATACTAATAACCTAAGGAACCTGTATAAGTTCCAAGGTACTGATGTGTATATCCATTTTAGAGGAAAATACATCGAGACCTTTGTTTCACCAAACCAATATATGAAGTAACAAATCCATTGATACGAGAGTATGTACTCATAGTTTATATATAACTATCACTTTATATTTTTATTTCGTTTGTAAATTGTGGTTTAATTATCATATGATGTGTACTTCAGATATACTAATGGTTTTATTACATCTTTTGATGTTGGTTTGGATTGTCTATATACTAGCTTATATTTTCAATTCTATTTTATCTTATTGTTTTTCTGGTACACAAATCATAATTGTTGGAGTATTTACCCATGTTAAATGTATACTCCGTGACTGAACCTTTGAACAAGTTTGTTGTGGGCATTAAACTAAAGGGGGAAGATACCCTCACTGAGATTACATTAATTTGTTAGAATTAGATTGCATTCTCTAGAAAATATACAAAAATGACAAC
The DNA here is from genome assembly GCA_014162995.1 of Artemisia annua. Classification (NCBI taxonomy): domain Eukaryota; kingdom Viridiplantae; phylum Streptophyta; class Magnoliopsida; order Asterales; family Asteraceae; genus Artemisia; species Artemisia annua. Next base: position 7,171 of record LBNU01019082.1, read on the forward strand.
GCATGTATTGTATGGTTGTTGATTATGTTCTTAGCAGTTATCTCCTCAAAAAACTTTTCTAGTTTTCCTGGATTTGTCACTGTTCTTAGAAGGAAGATACTTCACCCAGCAATTGAGGTATACTTTCATTCATATATAGTTAGCACTCATGATTCATCTTACAAGCGGAAGAAGCAAGTATTCGACATAGAAGAGCTGCAACATAAATAGTAAAAAAGGATATATTAGCGCTCACTTGCCAGTTTCCAAAGAAACAAATGCATACAATGGGCATAACCCCCACTTACCTTCCAAAGAAATAAGTACATTGATGATATAGACGCCATGCTCTTCGTATCCACTGATTTGGCTCGTAACCAAAGTGCCACAATCGTCGCCATATGTCCCGATATCTATTGTAAATCCAATGTTAAAATGTATACTTTAGTTATGTATTTTTTTTATTTTTTTTATTTTTTATTTTTTTATTATTTTTTTTTAAAATAAACCACGCGTAAGGTTACGATGTGGGATCAATTCAATCATTGAACAATGTATATGTTCAAAAGGTTTTACCGTAACATATTTGCTACATATAGAGGATGAGGTTGCTCCAATCATAATAGCTACACCATAAGCGATTCCAAGAAGCCAAATGCAACTCCAAAACATCTACAATTGACAAAGCGATGTTAACTATCTTGACAAATTTTGTATGGTTTGACAGATTTTACTATCAAGAGATCGAATCTTTTTATTTTCTTTTAGCACCCATCAAACTCTTTATAGCAAAAACTAATGCAAAAGTGATATGATAAATATCTTATTAACTAACCAGTTCTGGGCCGAGTTGAGAAGCAAGCGACTTAATTCCGTGCATCTCATCTCCTTTAATGTCGGGAATGTCCTATTTCAAGAAGAATGGATTAATTAAGTCAACACCTTAATAAATTGATAAATTTACTACTCGTATAAAAAAACAACAATTTAAGATACCTTTCATTGCAAGGCAATCATATCAAACACTCACCTTAAACAAAATAAGGACAACAGAGAATACCAAGAGCATTGCAATAGAAAAAATGTGACGCGTTGAAAGGTTAATGACTCCTTCATGAATAGCGTTCTATAAATTACAATATTAAATCAGTATAGGTTATAATTCAGATTCGATAATATAGGTTTCGACATTATTCTGTAACCTAATGTACGTACCTGGACATGTGCGTAGTATCCAAATGGAACTGCTAAAGCCCGTGAGTTTATCATGTATAAAACCGCAGTGTAAGGAAACCTCTTCCATCGTAAAAGTGGTAACTGAAATTGATGTTTCTTAAGAGTAAATACATATTTTGTTTTAAAATTAATATGCAAAGATGAAAATGAGGAATTCTTATGTACCACATTTGCTGAATACGCAGTTCCAATCAAAAACCAAAAGAAGAGACCACAAAATAGTGGCCAGGAACCCGAAATCCACACGATTAATAAACTCTACATAAGAAGATACATTAGTGTAACAAACCTCTTTTCCAATGTATGATAGTACTAACAGATAATTGTGTCACATATGCATCTAAGCGGTGCATTAGTCCCTCGTAAAAGCCTAAGTTTAGTTACCATAATAGCCGATAATGAGGTCACGATGATGGCTGTATTCATGCTCAACTCTCCAGAAGCCAACGGAAGATATGGCTTGTTAATCTGAAACATTACAATCATCACGGAGTTTATTAAGTTTAAGTGGGATGAAGAACAGAAATGAACTTGTATATGTTGTTTATATAGGGTACCTTGTCGATTTCTATGTCACATATCTCATTAAATCCACAAACATACATTTGCATAAAAATGCCTGCAAATATAGCCTGAAAAACATCATATATAATTACAATTCTACATTTTTAATAAATGTAATGAGTATTTCCTAAGTTTATCACCAATTACCTGTAAAATTTTGATGAAAAACAACGACGAGAGATCTGAAAGCCTTTCAACAGCAAGAAAAGACGTCGAAAACACACTAAGAACCTAGTAAAAAAAACACTTAAGTTGACGCAAAACATGAGCAACCCCGTGGATTATCCATTTTGCATTAGATATAATCATATATATAAAGATCTAACCGTTGCCATTACAGCATAAGGTCTTGAAAACTTTAACAAGATATCCATCGCCTTGAGTGCAGATTCTACAACTGTGGTCGACCCTTGAATTCTGTAGGTCGGAAATTTATTCGATGCCTGAGCTCCATTCACATCATACTTTAAATTGCATGATGGAAATGGCACGAAAGGCCGATAAACATTTTGTATATGAAAATTCAGATGCTTCGGTTGATATTTGAAATTGGTGCAACTTTTCTTGATGTTGCATGTTCTAAACGAGTTGTATCCGATACCTGGTAAAAACAGACACACGTAAATTCAATCGTTAGCTAGGATTTGCAAATGAGTTGTTTCTAACAACAAAAATGGCTCGTTGATGTAAATTATGTTACCCGAAGCTACTCGTAATCTACAGGACGAACTAATCGCTTCCATAAGTACCCTTCTCTACACAAAATATGTTCGTAGGTACAGTACTTATAAAGATCGAGACAATGCATGCCTTTATATCTTTTTTGAGTGCTTCTAGATTGTTCACTTGACAATGTAACACGTAAGCGTACTTTACATATAAAAATTAACATTTTTATTTAAAGAGATAATGTGCGTGGAGTCGCTTTTTCAGTTTTTAACATATACATTACTCATTTATTAAAACTAGACGTGTATTCGTGCATGTCAACAAAATTTTCTAGTAACAAGCAACTATAGTTGTTATATTGTGGATAAGTGTTTCGTGTAACGTGAATTTTGAAAAGAAACATAAATATCAATATGTTTCATTATTAATTTTAATCATTTTCACTTTCATCAATTAGACCGTAAATCTTTTTTTCGTCCAAATACCAAAACTTGATTCTCAACAATTGCCGTTGGCATGTATTTATCATCATCTAAGATGACAATAAAATCATCTCAGTTTCAGTTTAACAAATTAGGATTGAAAAACGGATTTGGATTGAAAGCGGGATCGTGAGTGAGATTGGGAGCGGGGTGAAGTTGTGTATAAATAAACAAAAGCAGTGCACAAGTAGGTTTTATATAAAAAAAAACCATGAACTAAAGCAGTGAAACAACAAACAATAAATAAAATATCACAATATACTAAACTCGACATCAACATTTTTTATTTATTTATTATAATTCATTTCCTCAACTTAACTTTGACTTACCATAAAAGTAAGAAAATATTATAGTGTTTATATAGTAGAGATTAAGATGATTATTTTGAAACTATTTATTATAATTTCTTTAAATAATAAAAGTGAATAGAATCGTGTATGCATATTTGTAAATTAAAAAGAAGCATGTAACACGTATTTGTAAAATTGTGTTATTATAAGTTTCCATTTTTTAGTTTTCATTTTTAATTTTCTGTCATTGTTAAACCATGTTTTTTAAGTTTTCGTTTTTTAGTTGACAATTTAAAGTTAGCAGTTAAGATAAAAGATTAAGAAATATTAAGGAGTAGATTACACAAATCACTCTACTCTTTTTTAAACATTTTTAAGTATCAAAAATAGGCAAATTTGCTTTATAAATAGTAGAGATAAACTTATAGGTCGTCAATTATATGTTTGGTTTTGTTTGCACTAATTCTGGTCCGATTCATTCCCGAAACTATAAAACCTAAATAAGAAACCAATCTCTAACTTATCCAAATAATACAAATGAGAAATTCGATATGAAATACCAGTTATACCTTTAATTTAATTATAAATTTATATTAATAAAAGTATTTTAAAAGGATAAAACTAAAATTTTGTATGTATTTTTAATTTGTATTATTTAAATATGTTAGTGTTAGGTTAATTATTACTATTTGATAATTATTCGTATTAAATTTGACCGAAACTGAAAAAACTTAAATGCGGGATGACCTCGCATATGTTCTCTTTTAATTTATACAAAATAAATATAAGATCTATTGCTACTTTGATGAAGCTTTCTACGTATGCCAGTTTGATATTTTGGCATTGCCAACACATAAATTGTCTAACAAAACGAGTGTTTATAACTATGAGCATATTTTGAAAGCCGCGATACCCCATTATTTTATTGGGTCAACTGCTTTGTCATGATTTGACTTAACTTCCATATAACTCAAATTTACTAATTACGTTTAACAAATCTAAACTAGACACTTGAATAAATCGATCTTAAGAGTTTTTCTTAGGCTGGTGACAGTAAGGAGGTCGACCGACTCGTCGACTAGGCCGAAGTCAATCGTCCTTGCCTTGTTGTGACATCTCGGTCGCGACCGAGTAGAGGTAGGAAAAAAAAGAAAATGGGTCGAGCCTGCGACCGATTACATTTCCATTTCATTTTCAAATTTCGATCCATATTAGCGTTGGTCCTTGTGTTACCCGTTTGATGTAAAAAAATAAAAAAAAAATAAAAAAATAAAAAAAAACTACTTTCAAACACACTATAAATACCACTTTTAAACAAACATTTTCAAACACAATTCAAACAATAAATCAAACAAAAAACAAATAGTTTGCAAACTTCCCCACACCGCCAAACAAATCGAAAACTTTGTCAAAAACCAAGCTGAAAAATACGACAACGAACGCCAACAGGCTATTGTCGAAGTGATAAAAAAATTTGAACTCGCAAAGGCACTCAAAAGACGTTTGAGAGAACAATACGTTGAGTGCAACGACATCTCTGACGACAGAAAATTTGTGATCGACCAGTTCTGGTCCGATGAATATCGCAAAGACGCTGCCGTTGTTGAGACTTTGTGGTCTTATGTGAATCAGATACAGGACCAAATGTCCAACAAGATACGTTGGAGTTTTGAGAAAAATGTGCAAGCTGCTGCCGTTGAGCAACAACAACAACAACGAAAAGTTGTGAAAGGTGCATCAAGTTCATCTGCACCAAGAGTTGTTGTGCAACAACAACAGCTGCCTCATCTGGATCACTTCCAGCTAAGCTTTGAGGAAAATGTGGCAGCTGATGATGGTGGCTGGAACTCTGACAAGGAGCGGCAACTGATTAGGTTGGAAGCTCAGTTAGAGGAAGAGAAGTTTGCGAGCTACTCTGCGTATGACGATGGTTACGACTCCAACAACTCTCAAACCTGGGATCATCCAGATTATAATTGAAGTTTATGTTATATGTTTAAGTTTATATTTTCAATCGATGTACTANGCTTGGTCGCCCTTACTGGGGCACCGAATCGCCTGCAGGTTGCTGGAGAGAGAAAGCTGACGTGGCAGTAAAAAAAAATAAAAATAAATAAAAAAAATTTGGTCGCCTTACTGTGGGTAGCCTTATTTGACAGATCATTTGTTTCTCGGTATCCAAAATAAAGTTAACACCCGTTTATTTAATTTTTCCTGTAAATTCGGGATCTTTGATCGCCTCAATGTGAAACTAGACATAGTATTAGAGTTTAGGTTCTTAAAGAATAAACGTATTGTGAAGTATTGGACTTTTTGCCACACGAATTATGTGGATCAATATAATTTTGTCACACATGTTAATCTATTGCGAAGCACGTGACTCGTCTCTTTATGTTCTTCTGATTGAAACTTGAAAGCAGAAGGATGCTTCCTACAGTTATAATTTTGTTTAATACTGTTGTATAAACCTTAATATCTAGCTTTCACGTGCATCTTTGATTTGGTTCTTTCTTGTTGATTCCATGCATGAAGAGTGTTTTGTAATATATAAATTGATTTAATGAATGAAATAGTTACCATATCATCAGTGTTATGTATATGATTAATTAAGTTGGAAAAAGTCAATATATACATGCATGAATGAAGATGAAGTTTCGTAGATGATCAGTAGCTAGATTTCAGTTAAGCTATAGGTACGTAATTTAACCTGTATTTTAATATATCATATCGATGTGTAAAATTATTTTATTTTGTTTAAAAGTTTTGATTAATTTTTGTTTAAAAGTTTTGAGGAGAGATCATTTATGCCTAAATTTTATATCCCATTAGATAAAAAGAAGAGATCAATACATTACTCTAAATAATTGTAAATTATTTTTTATCAAAAAACAAATCTCAGTCATTTATTTATTTTTTGAGAAAAAATAAATAAATTAATAAATTAACTAATATTTTCATTAAAAATGCAATTATGCCTAAATTTTATAATTTTAATATTTTATAAATCGTTAATCATTATGTAAAACAAATTATACTGTCATGACAAAAATTTTATTCAATAGATGGACACTTTCATATACATTCGACGAATTATTTTAATATTAGTTAATTTCTCTTCTCTTAATATGTTAGTGTTAAGCTATAGGTGCGTAATTTAACCTGTAATTTAGGGTAACAATTGATCTCTTATCACGTTAGGAGGTAAAATCGTAAATTAAACTGATGAAATTCAAAAGTATAGGGTAACAATTAAAAACTTTTTTGTTCAATAATTAAATGTGAAAAGACAAGTTGAATAATTTATAAGTGATTAGCCTTTTTAAAAATAAAACTATTATGATAAACTTTTATAAGATAATTGATTTGCACGTCATAAAAAATGTTGTACTATAAGACACAATTTAATGGCACATGACACATCACCAAAATAAAAGGTAAACTTTGTAAGGTTTGAAGGTAAGTTAGAGTTGTACAAAACTTGTACATATAATTTCCGTTTTTACAAGCATATATTAGTTGTCTTATAAATCACATTGTCAGCTTGATTTTAGCACCGGAGATCTTCTTGACACCTGTTCTAACTTGGAAATAAAGATATATTTGAATAAGTCGAGCATCTTATTAGCTGCAAGTAAATTGACTAAAACATCATTTTTTAAATCAAAATCTCAATGTTTAAACATACCTACATATGTACACCCACTGACACACACCAGCCATACAATATCGACTAGTCAAGTAAAGCTCAAACTTGGAAGTATGATCACTATATTAGGCCATTCCATTGTTACGATTTTTAAGCTTCGCTTACTTTTCACCTATTGCGTTTACAAATCGATATGATTAAGATCATATCGCAGTTTTAAACAGATTTCTCGACGGTAATCAACATATATAAGTAATGTTAGTAATATTAGTAAAATTCTTGTAGATTATGGATGTAGCATGAAACTTTGTCATTTGCATTATATTGGGAGTAGGGTAGCTTAGGATTCAAGTTTACTTAGGATGCAAGTCAAGTCAGGATGCAAGTCAAGTCAGCTTGGCTTGGGTTAGAGACCAATTAGGATTAGCTGACTTATTGAAGTCGAATAGGTTTGGGATGGGGGGTTTTGTATTGCCTATATATAAATAGGGTCTTAGGTTATTAGTTTTTCACATTGTAACTTGATGATGAAGTAGAGTTAAACGTTTGGAAGAAATCGCAAATGTGTGTGTCGATTCGTCTATGGTTTTTAATTGTTCTTGCTTTGTGATATGATGGAGTTTTCTTTCACCGTGGTAACCTTAGCTATCCAATTGTCAATCGAGAGAGAGAGAAAAAAAAAAAATTATCTTCTATAACAGTTCCTCTAATAAAGGTGATCGATCCCGTTATTCAACAAAAACCATATATACACGAATAATCTTTTTGTTCTACTATATTGTACGTGCTTTATAAATTACACACTGGAAAACATAATAAAGTTGCTACTTACTAAATACAATCCATAATTACACGTATGCATGATTGATTTAGAAATAAAATCAACATGTACTAAAATCAAACAATGAATTTTAAACAGAAAAGATAATATACATGACTTGTAGCTTCTTCGTGCTTAAAATCGTAATATGGGCACCAATAAGTACTCCGCATAGTATAGCTGCAAATTAGAAATAGAAAATTTCTTGTTGACTTGAAAATATCACATAATTACTTTTCAGAATTGTATGAAATCAGTTTATTACTCTTGCCGTCCCAAGTCAAATGTTCATATTTATATTCTAAGTTGTCTCAAAATAAATGTTAAATTTCACGTTATAGCCAGTATAAAAAGTTAAAAATATGTGAAGGATTTATTATTATTATTATTATTATTATTATTATTATTATTATTATTATTATTATTATTATTATTATTATTATTATAACAGTGTAATAATCATTATAAACTGAACATATATTTTAAGACGGGATAGAGTAAAATATATATAGTTATCGGGATAAGTGGATAACATATTTCATCGTGAATGAAATGTACAGGAATTACCATCCAAATGAAGAGGTAGAATGATTCAATGGCTTCGTTGCTTTCGAGATCAACCAAGTTTGCATTTCTCCAAAGAATAAAACCAAAGATGCCATGACCGATTACCTATTAACCATAAAAAGATATATAATCTAAAGTTTTCTTGTGCTAGCAAAGACAAACTTTTTTTTGTCTAATGTAAGCACATGATAGTATTGAATTTAGAGGTGATATGATGTCTGGTCACACTTGAGTAGTTAATTTGATTTTTTTTTTCCTTTGTAACAACAATTATAATGAATAAAATATTTGTTTCTAGCCATACCATTATCAATCGGATCCAAAAACGTGTTGATGATAACCCGATCAATATAGCCATACCATATATCATTTCAAGAAGCCAGATACAAATCCAAAAGACCTGCAGAAATATTTAAATTGTTTCAAAATTCAACTGCATAATCAAAGACTTGTAATTGATACAAAAATGTTATGGTAGAAGTTTGGAACTGACCCGTTTTTGCCCAAATTGCAAAGCAAAGGAGTTGATACCATTAACCTTGTCTCCCTCGACATCAGGAACGTCCTAAGGTTTCAAGATTCATATATAAGAGCAATCAACATTAATATAAAAGCAAAAAAGATTAGACACTTGCTTTAGATAGAAAGAGTGTCACGTACCTTAAATAGTGCGATAACTACTGCATAGATGCTCATGAATCCAGATACAAAAATGGCATGCTTCGAAAGTAGGAGTGTTCTTCCTTTAATAAGAGTCTGTAACATCGTTCATCTTAGTTAAATAGCTAATTAGACATATATATAGTCTTATTTGTTTAATTTCTGGTCTACCGTTCTAAACATAATTTAACTTATAACAAATAACCTGAGCATGAAGGTGGAACAAAATTGGAACGATCGCTCCTTGAACTGACCAAAGGCACGTTGCAGCAAGCGCAGGAATCCTCTTCCACCGTAATAATGGTACCTGGATAAACGTTCGACCAATATACACGTTAGAAGGGTGTTACCAAGTCAGATAACTTACGATATAATTAATTATGTTTGAAATACACTAATTATACGACTCACATCAAGAGAGTATGCAGTTCCAAAAGCATACCATAAGAACAAACCCAACTTCAAAGGCCAGGAATTAACACTCCATCCTAAGAAAAATCCCTAAGAAGCATCAACACACGTACCATTAGTATAAAATTTTGGTCAAACTTTTAGATGTGATAGTTATTTCACTTATTTATATAATGAAGATTTTATCAACTGTTAACTTGTACCAAAAAAGCATACAACGAGGTGAGTACAATGCCAGTTTTAACAGGAAGTTCGCCTGATGCTAACACCAAATATGGCTTGTTAACTTTGTCAATCTCAATATCTGAAAGTTGATTTATTCCTACAACATACAAATTGGCCAAGCAGCCACCAAGGAGTGCCTGAAAGTTTCATGTTTAATTAATAAAGAAGTGAAGCATAATTAACTCGAAAATTTAACTATATCAGAAATATAAATTACATAAATTTTAAAGAAACCTGCAAAAGTCCAAGAAGAAACGATGGAGTAAAATCTTTAAAGTTCTGGATGGCAAGCAAAGAAACAGAAATGATGGACAGTGCCTGCTCAAGAGAAAATGTACAAATAATCATATTTTGTAACTGTGAAAAAGTAATTACAGATACATGCATATATATATATATATATGTATATATATATAGAACACAAAGAACCATTTACGCATGTTTAGTGTATAGTAATTTTACCAACAGCGTAAGTAAGTAAGTAGTAAAATATTTGAACTTATACCGATCCTTTAATCGTGTAAATTCTTGCGTACTTGTAAATAGCATTCAACGTAGCTCCAAAGGATTTTTGATGAGTTTTAGGACGAAAACACTCAGAATCATGCACATTTTCTGAAAATTCAGAGGCGGCATTTGCCACAAACTTTGTTTTTGTTCTTTGATGCCATTGAACATATGTAGTATATTTGTTGCCCTTTAGAGTATTTAATCTTTTGGTCACAGAATGCTCCAAGCTAATGATTTTCCGCACATGAACCCTTGAAACTTCTACATTTCCATTACCTAAAAAGATTCAAAATTGATAAATAGCTTTTAGCAACATTTGATAATATATATGTTAAGTTGTCCTATATATTATTAAGTATACTTACTAGAACAAACTGCCGATAATGGAGATGCTGAAAATGACGAAGGCTTTAGAGCTGATCCAATCTGCACAGAATTCATCTGTCTTTAAGCTAAAGCGAACCACAAGAATTGAAGTGCCAAAGCCTTTTATTGCATATGTAATGACGACTTGTATTGGTGATATCGAAGAAAACGTACAGCTGATGTTGCCAGTTGAAAATGATTCAATTACAAATTAAAAAAAAAAAAAAAAAAAAAAAAAAAAAAAAAAAAAAAAAAAACAACCACGTNAGTGGATTACATAGAAATATGTATCTCTCTAGATCCACCGTAGAAAAATTAATCCAATTGAAAAAGGGAAAAATCAATGATTTTGTGAACATTTTGGTAATATTTTGTAACTTACTTGTATAGTTGTATATCAACCCTTTTATGCAATTATTGCAACTAAGGAAGAAGAAACTAATTAATTATATATAGCTAGATGCAATCATGCAACTATATTCTTTGAACGGCGAATATTAGTAATAAGCACTAAAAAGCCACAAGCAGCAACCAAACGAGTACAATCACAATGAGTTGAAATACAACTTTTACATATATAATATATCTAAGAAATATAATAATGAAACTTCCCTCGTGGGCCAGTTAAAAGATAAATTTTGATGTGGACTAATTACTCTAGTTTATGTGTATTTTACTATATCTGTTAGACCAAATATAGGACGTGCATGACGATCAAAATGCTTTTGGATTTATATATCGAACGGTTTATTACAAGTCAGCATCAATTGAACTATTGAAGTCACGAGTGAGACAACTGACATTTTGAGTTTTTCTGTTATTGGAGCTCGACATAGGGTAGGAGACTACTACCAGTATCCGCAGTGGCGGCGATTAGCATGTGCAAATGGTGCAACCGCACCGGGGCTGCCTTTGTAAGGGACCCCAAATTTAGTATACATTCATTAATATTTATAGTTTTATATATAAACGTTTTGAATTTTTAGTGTATTTGTTAAATATTATCAAAGTTGAACCGAGACACATACATAAAATAGAAGACAAACTTTGGGCCATATACAAAAAAAGTGAAAGACTTGAGTTATGGGGGTATTATTTGTGATTTCATACCGGACTTCTCAAATCAATGAGACGGCCCTGTATCCAGTTTGTCTCAAGCTCATTAGGAAAAACAAAATTTTTAAAATAATGCTTTTTTTCCGGATAACTACTATTTTCTATGCATAAGTTTAGTTTTTTTCAAATAACTGGACGTCTAGGTATGAAACCAAAAGAAAACTATGATAAATTGAAAGTCGTTTAAACATTTTTTGGGTTAAAAGAGCCTTAAACCCCGGCAAATATATCTAAAAAAACTAATCTATAAAAACTAAACTTTTAAGTACAATTGACATAGGTGGATCTCATGTCCTCAGCCCGTTACATAGTCGATTTGACTCTACAAATGTAACAAAGCAACATACAACTGCTAAACGCAGCAACAAACACTAAACTGCTAACAACATAATAGAAAATGATTACATTTTTTAAACAAATAATCTAAATTTAAGACGACCAGGTTCATAGAACCACTTCCATAGTGAGCGACTCTATCTTCAATGTTCTTCGTTGCTTGACCCACGGTGCATCACCAACTTCCAAGCTGCAATAGCATTAAAAGCCTAAAAGATTAGAAAGAAGAAAACGGTACTTCGTTATTATATTGTGATAATCTTGAAAAAGCTTGTTAATTAAGAACTAAGTACAGCCACAAATGAATGTGGTTTGGTCTTTTGTTTAAGTGTAGCCAACAAACGAACTACTACGCACACTATGCCGAACGTATGTTTGTTGTAACAATAAGCTTGTACGTGTTTGTTTATGTCCGCTAAACTTAAATACGTTAAACAAACGAACACCAACCAGATAATCATAAAATTCATTTTCGATTATGAAAGTTTATGTTATCTTTTTTATTCCTATCTATTCTGTCTCACAAAAATAGTAGTATACGTATAATATTCAAACATGAATGAAGATACTTATAAACAAACGAATTACTGAGCGTTTACAGCGAAAACACCTTGTTCATCTTTGTTCATAAAACAAAAAATAATGAACATTTAATATTATTAATTTACTTAATTAATGAACATGATCAAATTTTCGACTAAATTATTCATTAGTAGTCAGTATTACATTTACTTCGCTCACGGTCTTAGTTTTATTCACATCTCCTGAAAACTTGAAGCACTAAATGAGCTTAATCCAGCAGTGTTATGCAAGAAGAGATCTTGATTCTTTATCTTAAAAATTAAAACTAAGTGATTTGCTATCTTGAAAATAAATAGTGGGGCTTAGTGTTTGTTTTCTTAACAAAATCAATTAATACCTTTTAATATTCTATAAATCTGAACCATTAAAGCTTTTGACAACTTAGGGTGTTTGTTTTTCTCCCTCGTTTAGATGTGTAAAGAAGTTTAAACCTCGATGAAACAAGCAACACCTCGTCTATATAGTTTATAGGTTAAAAGAAAAGTTAGATTAAGCCAAAAATCACGAATACTTTTAGCGAAATTAGTGTTAAGTAATGCATGCATTGCTACAAAAGACGAATAAACAAACTGAAAAATGATTTTCATGCAAAAAAAATTATGCCTAATTACATGTTTAACAAAAGGATTGAGACATTTGGCAATATGAAGAGTGGAGATAAGGAGAGATATAATGAATAAAATACATGTGAATTAATAAATACATTAGTCATGTTTTTAGGCATAAATTTTAAGCCTCCACATCACCTTTCTAAACAATATGCTAATAATAACTAGATTAAAGGAAGTGTAGAAAACATTACAGTAATCCTTTTAATTGTTGAGACTCAAAAACATAAAGAAAGAAAATTTTCAAGTCTGTGAAGCTCACAGTTTCTTTAAAACGGATTCGTTCTCTCTGAGGTATTTGAGAGTCATGAACGTCTATCTCTCATGATACAACAACAATTGATAACTGTAGGTATTCAACACCTACAACCCCTGGTTACTAGAGCGGAAGAAATCCGATCGTTGAAGAAGATGTCGACAGAAAAAGAGAGAGCAATGCACAAGGTAATACCCTTAATCGATTATTAGATTAAGTATGAAAGAATGACGTGTTTCGATCCCTCCCCCCCACCTCCTTTTATAGAGATGAGGGGAAGGACAACCGACTTGTACAAAGACTCCTAGTCGGCTATTACAATGACACGGGTTGGGCTTGGGACACAAGCCAATCAACCGACTCCTACTTGACTAAGATAATTAAGCTTAACACTCTAACCCCTAGACTTAGTTATAAGCTATTATGAAGACTAAAAACATAACAAT
>LBNU01019082.1:21205-47255 GCA_014162995.1 Artemisia annua
ATTGATTTGATAAATAATTTGGGGTTAAAAATTGCCATAATAAGTGAGAAAAAGGGAAAATGGGGGTTGAAGAATTAAAAAGAAAAAGTTAATGAAAGGTGAAAAGAAATATCCCTCTGGGATGGCTGGTTTGGTGTTTGGGACAAATCGTGGCAAACCATGTGGACGTAACAGGTTTTGTTGAATTCAGACTACGCAAAGGATCCGGATAAGCAGGTCCGATCACAGGTACGCGTTTTTAGTACAGGGATGTGTTGTAAGCTTGGAAGGCAAGCTACAACACCGTGGTGGCTCTTTCAACTACAGAGGGCGAGTATATGGCCCTTGACGGAGGGCCGTGTGAAAGGAAGCTTTTGGCTAAGGGGACTGCTTGGAAGAGTTGGGCCGTGGAGCTAACACGTGGCAGTTAATTGTGGATAACGGCGCCGATTTCACTTATCGCGGAATCATGTTTTTCATGAAAGGACTAAGCACATCAATGTGCGTTATCACTTTATCAGAGGATGTTGGAAGCAAAGACGGTGCGAAGTTCTGAAGGTAGGTACTGAAACACAATGCTGCGGATGCCTTGACCGAAGGTGGTACCTGGACGGAAAGTTACAACACTGCTTTGGGTTGTTGAAGGTCGGTATAGGCTAATATGAAGCCTAAGGGTGGAAATCAAACTTTGGCCTAAATTTTCAACAATTAGTAAACTGAAAGCCTTAAGATATCGAGGCTTAAAAGACGAGGCCAATACAACATTTGACCCACACTAGCTATATATATAATTATATATATACAGGGAATTAGAAAATTGAGAGCTTTAAAAATTTGGAGGGCATAAAGTTGTTGCTATATGCATCGCTTTAGAAGATATGTGATCGACCGCTATATACAAGTGACTTTAAAGGCCTTCTTTTGGCTGGAAGGGGGTGAGTTTGTGTGTGTGTGTGTGTGTTGGGGGGGGAGGGGGGTGGTTAAATCCCTGTGTTTACTTGATCTACATTTGAACCACCCCTTGCTACTCTATTATTACTACTACTCTATTAGATATTTCAAGTGTAGCTCGAAGTAGATATTCTCAACAATTAAGATGCATGGAAATAACACTAGAAATTATGCATGTAACTTGCACAACAAGGCATTGCATGAAAAGAAGAGAGTCTGACATAGCCAAGTGACGATTGCCGACAATGTTGTCCATGTCATGCCTGTGAAGACACTAACTTAATGCCGGCAATTCATCCTTGGCTCGGTTAAATCCACTTCCTTCTCAGGCAATGCGTAATGTTGTATGCCTATATTCGTACACATCTCTATATGTCTATAGATAAAGTTTGTACTGAAATGATAATTTAATGTGTGAAGTTAACCTTGACTCGTATATGCATATATATAGTAAACTGGAAGATGGAATAGAGTTTAGGAATATATTCTTTTATAATCTTTAGGGGTATGCATTAAAGTTCACGACCTTTTATCGCAGGGGTCATACGATTTGTATATGATTTTGTTACTAAGCACGTTGTTAGAAAGTCGTCAAACAACTAATACTACACATTCATGATCCTATACCATCATTAATGGTTTCACGAGGGCATATCTCAGCTAAATGCTATTAAAATAAGTTATTCAATTTCATAATATGCATGTCTTTAAGAAATTATGGCAACCAGATTTATGTAGTTTGTATTCAAGAGATTAATCAAATGTGATATAAACATCAAAGAGATTATTATTTTGAATGTGTTACATATATGAAATAGCATGTATATTTATAATCAATATATAACTTTGATAATAAGCAACATAACCCAAACTCAACCTAATGGACCCCAATTCCCATAACTGGACTTGAGCCAATAACGTATATACGAGGACTCATTATATATTGTGTGTACTAAATCTATCTTGATTATTAATTGCCTAAGTTAAAACGATGAAGTGAAGTTAAAATGTAGATACCTAACTTATAGTTTCTTGTCAACATGATTCTAATTTGGTCATCTTAAATCAACAAACTGTTGCACACTTACATCAGATCGATCTCCCAATGGGCCTTGTCTCTTTGACTTCTCAAATAAAAGAAAGAAATTATTCCTTTATGCGACTCATCGAATCTGTCTGCTCATGGGTCTTGCGGGTTAGTATATATGTAAAGTCCGGCCGGGAAAGATGCTCGAGTGGGGTTTGTCTCGTACCGAAAGAAAAGTTTTCAATTTACCTGCTCAATTAGAATCCTCATGTACCCTAAAAATTTAGAAGCTCATAACTAGACACGATATCAGAATTGACATGGTTTTGACTACTATGAAAGTATGCGTATAATCTTGTTAAGAGATGCAAAATCTCTGAATTTTATTTGGTCAACGTGAAGGTGCCCATGTGGGATGATTGACATTTTTCACTTGTTATCTAACAGCTGTAAGCATCACGAATATAGACATATATGATATATCGTTGTGGCAAAGTAAAGAAGAAAAAGAATATATATCTAGATCTGTCTCAAAGTTAGATCTTATAGCCTATCACTCGAACTTTAAGGACCGTGTTCTAACATCTGGGACCCAAAAATATGAAAGAAACCAATGACACAAAGACATACTTGATATGTACAAAAGATCAAAATGTGACATACTACCTCCGTCACAAAATTATTGTCTATGTTTGACTTTTTAAGTATTTCTTTTTTAACTTTAACCATAAATATTTGTGTTTTATAATACTTGATTAACATTTATACCAATGAAAATACATTTAAAACGCAATCCATTCATATGTTTTGCATCAAATATTACCTGACACAAACAAAAACACTTAAGGTAAAAGTTGAAAAAGATGGATTTAAAAAGTCAAATGTAGACAATAATTTTGGGACGAAGAGAGTATATCTTTCCCTCACTTTCAAAATGCAAATAGTTTTAAGAGGTTGTACTTACACATACTACCAATTAATGAAACATCGTCTTTATACGTTTGAATTTCTTTTTTATTTTATTTTGTTTTATTTTGTTTTGAAACAGAAAGAGTACATAATGTTTTTGTGTTTCCATCGGATACACGTGGCCGCAGAGATATACGAAAAATGCCTTTAACTTGGATATACGTGGCTGAACTGAGATATACGAATGACTTTGTCCAACCCCTTCTTTGGCCACACTCAAAATATGTAAATAAAAATGTTTAAACGTGAAACCTCTTATAGAGACTTTTTTTTTTTTTTTTTTTTTTTTTTTTTTTTTTTTTTTTTTTTTTTTTTTTTTTTTTTTTGTTTTTTTTTTTTTTTTTTTTGTGTAAAGGGTTTCGCCAGTAAAATTTATTACTCCAAAAAATATTTAAGTACAACCCGCATCTTTCTAAGATTGTCAATGGGGTGTTTTTCTATGCTTTATGGGCAATTTCTCCAAAAGGTGAAGAACGGTGGGATCACCCTGGTCTCATGCATTCTAAGTGGTGGAATAAGTTTTTTTTTTTATTTTTTTATTTTTTTTCTGCTCCGGCTACCTCTTTAGGGACGTTAAAAACGGAGATATTTTCCCTCTATTCAATGGTTATCGTAGTTGTGGATCTCGGCTAGATGCAAGCGGGTCTCTTTAAAATGGAGCGGATGAATTTCTAATCATGTTAGACTGTGGATAGTTAGTAGTTTTGTGCTTGGCCTGTTTGGTTTGGTGTTTGTTTCCTTGGTGTAATTTCTTTGTAAAGTTATGTTTGTTGCACCGTCTTGGAGCTTTGTATTTGTTTCTTAACACTCCATCTATCATAAATTATATGTCCACTTTCATATTTCACAAAGTTTAAAAAAAGTAGACCCCTCTTAATATTCAATAAAATTTCATTCCTATCCACTTTGAAGCATTTTGATTGGTTAAAATTAAAAGTGGACATTAATTTTGAGACAACAAAAAATACAAAATGGATTTATATTTTGGGACGGATGGAGTAATATTATTCAGCCTTTCAAAAATAAAAATACATGCACAAATCAGTGAATTATCGGGAAAAAAAAAACAACACTTCTATTACTTTTTCTGTTAAGTCATACTTCTTAATTGAATTTGAAACAAACATATCTTTATCGACATACCAGAATAAGTAATAATCTCAATTAAAGTGTTTGTTTTTTAGATACTTCATCCGCTTCTTTTTTTTAAAAAAGTTGGTAAAAAGTGCTTCATGTTCTTAGAGAAAATTGTTTGTTTTTTGAATATGTTATCCACAATAAAGATCTTCAAGACCTGTACGTACTTTAAGAACCCTCAACAACACCGCCTGCAATCACCAACTAGACCACCACCAGCCGCCTGTACACCACCTGACCACCACCCACTGCCACTACACCACCTGCACCTCCATCAACCGTCGCTGGAGCACTACTAAACGCCACTACATAACAAAGGTAGCGACAGGGAGGTCGCAGGTCGTTGAAGGTATTATGGTTGTGTAGGTGGATTTTCAAAAGATAAAAGAAATAAGTGGTAAAAATACATATTTATGTCTGTAAAATAAAAAAAGGAGAGGAAAAATTTTCACTTTTATCTTTATAAAAACAAACAGTCTACAGTTCTATTGTCTGCGCACTTGCAGACTAAAGAACCAAGAAGCTCTTATTTATAAAAAACCAAATGACATCTAAGACATTTAAGTGAAAATCAAATGGTATCTTAATATGAATATGATATGGTCATACGCGGCAAAATAAAGAGCAACGCTACTACATCATTCAAATTATCTTCCTGCTCCAGATAAAAATTGACAAAACTATCTATCTTTTTTGATACCCTCATTGATTTTAGCACTTATCACCATACTAAATATAGGATGATCAGTAGCAATATTTAGTAGGAAGATTTATCATTTTATCAAAATAAAAATAAAATGATATTTTCATTATTTAGGCCAATCATTAAAACACAAAAAAGTATATCAATGGGCCAGGCTCATAGACGTCATGACTTATATGATTTGAGCCTGTTTAATTTAGACTTCCACCGATAAATTTTCAACTTTATTTTATTTCCATTTCAAATGAATCACATGAAAGTATTTACGTACTGTGTTTTTGTTTCTTCTATATACTCTATAGGAACCTCTTTGTATGCCTAGAGATTAAAATGTTTCAGAATAATTTTAACATTGCGACGATCTTATAGTGAAGTTAGTACATTACAACATGACTGTTACCCACATGGCCATATTTATGCACCCACAGTTATCTTGATTTCTACTAATCTAACCTTCAAAGATTTGTTTTGTAGAAGCATTATGTTTGGTCAAATAATGTAAAAACAGCAAACTCATCGGTTCCATATATACCATCTACTAAGAATTTATTGATTCATTTCGTAAGCTTATTCGAGCCAGGAAGATATATATTACTATTACATGTGGTTGTCTGGTTACTCATCCTCATATATTTCACATAACTAATTTTACAAATTCTCTATAAATTAAGCATTGGTACATATGTATCTTCTTTTTCATACAATTCTATCGAGGAAATTCTCCTCGATCAACACATCTTACTAGTTACATGAACAGGAAAGGGATGCTCGTCAAGAGATGGTAATGTCTCAATCATGCTATGAAGCATGAAAAGCCCAACTAGTCGAGACTTTGTGCATGCTTTATTTTGTGGATCGATCGCCTGTTGATTGAACCATATAAAATTAGGAAAGAAACGCAACAACGTCTTAACAAAAATACTATATGTACTCACTTTTGTGACCAAAAACAAGTTACTTCTCCAGTTAATTGAACTAGCCAAATTGATATTCTTGTCAGCTTATCTTTTTTGTAAAATGGTATATCTGTCACTAAAATAGTAAGAACTTAGGGATCATGTGATTTGCCTATTTTACGAATTTATGTTAAGAAGATATACACGGGTCACGGGAGATAGCTTTTGCGGATTGTTGTTAGTAACATCCAAGTATCCAAATTAAAAATGACATGTATAATCAAGTAATAAAAAAGGAAACCAATAACATGAACATAAGTCTAACGAGATAGAGAAACTCAGAGAAAGCACATGAAATCGGCAAACTTGTTAGTGTCAGTGTGTTAGCTAGGTGGTTGAATGGACCTGCTGGGATACAAGGCATTTTAGCACATCAAGGTCTATAAGATTCTCACATGAAAAGAAGAGGCCAAAACGTAGCCAAAGACATCTTGCCGAAATTTTAATGTCACGATAATATAATTGCTTGCATGCAAATCTCGTATACATTACTTCTCCGGCAAGTCATCCTTGGCTACAATCTAACCTCTCTACCTTTCATGTAAATTTCTTTAGACCAACCTAAATCAAAAGAAGAACAACAACACCAAGCTAGTTGTTTTACAAATTTGTATTCTGTATTTTTTCCTATGCAAGCCAATTGTTTTGCTAATATATAGGATTGAAAAATATTCTTTTTTAGCTGACTTTTTCTCACCGGCCACTTTATGTGTTGCTTTTGATTTTCAAATAAGTTAGTATTTTTTACTATGCCTTTATATAAAAAAGTTATGAGTTTTCTTTAGTCTAATCGACTATTTGTTTCAGTAGGTGACGAATCTATGACCAAATTAGGTTATGAAGTTCGTCTCAGTAAACCTAGAGGAAATTTGAAGCACACATATTTAGGACCATTCATATTAGAAAAATCAGTATTTTTTGACATAATTGTACAACGCAAGGAAAATTCATGTGGTTCATGGACACTTCTAAAGAAGAACCCCCATCGATCCGCCCTTGATCAGTTGTTTTTGATGATTGAGGCACATTTACTAAAAAACGTGTTTTCAGTTTTGCCTTCAAATATAAGGTTTCCTTCTGATAGAAAGGCCGGGGAGACAACATTTTGAACATATTTTAATTCGCATGCAGTAATCTAGCTAATCAGGATCATGATTAAAATGGATATACTATAGAAATGGTTAGTATATAACAAGGAAACTATGAAACATTTAATGAAAATGGAGAAACTGAATGTTGAACTGATTTTCAAAACGTTAAGTTATAAGTATATAGCAAGGAAGCTATGAAACATGGTAATAAAAATGGAGAAACTGAATGTTAAACTGATTTTCAAAACGTTAAGTAATATGTATATGAAAAAAAAGTTGTTAGTGCCGTCTCTAGGATTGTTGAGGCCCTGTGCAAATTTCAATTTACCTACAAAAGCGAGATGTAACAATAAAATTTAAGTTATGTATTAAAGAGATAAAATGAGAAGAAATAGTTCTAAAAGTGTTTTTGCCTGTATTTTTCTATTTAACTTCTAGAATTAAATTTTTGTGTTAAGTTTGATATAATATGTGTTACATACAAATTTTGAGGACCCTGCAATTTGGAGGTCTTATGCGATAACACATCTTGCACAACATTTTTATGTTGGGTGTTCTTCTGTCGTGCAACCCAACGGCTTATGTTATGTGCAACATGTAGCCCACACCGACACCCTCATATTTACTTTTTGTGTGTTAATGTTTATGAGCAGGCGTGTATATTTAGGAACTTTAGACCTCTTTTTGTCGGATATATTTACTTTTCTTTTACATGTTTTGTATAGATAATACAGATGTAGGATGTAGGTTTATGTATTTGTGGGTTTGGGTTCATTAGGGTTTCATTATACATATATGCACTTTATATATACTTTGCCTAGTAATAAAATAAAACTAAGGGTTACATTATCTAACATGAGTATATATAGAGTACACATGCATGATGAAACTATAATGGACACAAACTCATAATCTGGCTTGAATCCTATTTACCCTCTAATATTATGTACTATGAACATTATATTTAAGATACTAATATATGTTGTTCTAATTGAGTTTTAGTGTTAATTTGATTAGAGTAATCTACATAGTTTGATTCCGACCCAATATAACGTAAATTTGGTCAGTTGTATGTGATCCAAAAAAGAAGTTGAAACGGGGGCTTGCATTTGATACAGATTGCAGAGGAAGAATATGATAATTTTACGACATGTACAACTACAAGTGTATATTTTTCTTACAGTTATGTAGCTACTATTAATTTTACATTTTTTTAATAAATGCAAAAGAGTTTTTAAGTTGACAGTTTTAACCTTGTTTAAAATATTATCCGGCGCGCATCTGCGATCTAATGCTATTTGAAATAATAGAATAGTTTTATTTTGTTTATACAAGTTTCTAGGGTTGTCTTTGAGAGTTCGAAAATATTTTATACTCTACCTTTTGTTGCTTATAATGCATCTTGCAGTATGATAAGCTCGGTTTTTTTTTTTCCCCTCACACATATTACTTACACTAGTACAATCGACGCTTTACATGTCGATTCGTGATAATTTCGTGATTTATATGCTCCCGTCGACATGTCGACGGGAGCGTATTAGCGGGATAATTTCGCGCCCAAGTTTGGGCAATTATTGAGGTTGAAAACTTTGACCAATATGCTCCCGTCGACATGTCGACGGGAGCATATCAACCCGAAAAATTCAACGCGTTTGGCCTCGGTCAAACGTTTTTTTTGTCGTTTTCTGCATATTCCCGACGACATTGTGTCGACGGGAAAAAGCTCGTCGCCTGTTCTCCTGTTTCTTGTAGTGTTAGTTATTAAATAGGAGACAGTCTTAGTAATTAATTATAAGAAACAAAAATTTAGATATAAATAACACTTTGTTAATGATCTATTTCATAATAGTGGCACATTCCCAAATTCACGGACGGCCCTGTGTATCACGTACCTATGGTACGTGTGTATGCTGTATGCACATATGTATTTGTGTTAAAGAAACTAAAGAAAGGTCTCATTAGTCTCTTGTGTCATTGAAGGGTCATTTGATAGTACATTTTCTCTTTTTATGAGTAGTAACCTACTTTATTCTTATTCTACGTATTTCCAAACTTTTTTATGGGCGTTCCAAATGAATGCTTTTCCAGAATAAGTAGCTTTAGTTTTAATAGAACCAGATCTTGTATCTCATGTGATAATTGATGTGTGCTATAACACTCATCATGTCAATCTTTATTCTTTGGCACCTAAGACTCAAAACATGAATGCTCTTACAATGATTCAGTACAAGATATATGTTCGTCTTCGCACTTTTTTGAAGCGTATTCACACACTTGTAAATGTGAAAACTTTGACACTGTGCGAAAAAGATAAGCCGTGACGTGATAGATTAATTCATTCACGCTAGGACGCTTGGATTGTGTAAAATTGCAAAAGCGTCTCAAAGTTCTTTTTCGAGTATCATATTTTTGTCCGATCCAAACTTTCTAACATTAGTATTTCTACGCATATGTACTAAACTCATCATAACATAGTACATTAATAACATGGTTCATATCCATATAGCACACCTTGTTTGCATAGTTTTTATGCTGGTAGCATATTTTGTTAGGTATTTTTAAAGTAGATATCACTTCACATTTTGAACAGAAAAAGTGTTATGCCGATATCAAAACAGTTAATAATATGTTATTCAAAACTTTTCAAGCATAGAATAAGTACTACGACTATCAAAAGTTTTGTTTAAAGAAGTCCATGGATTCGTATTAAAGATTACCAATTTTGAACAAAAAAGGTAAAGTGAAATCCTAATTTGAGACGATGGAGAGATGACTAAAGAAATAGTGGGCGATTATTGACCACCTTTTCTTAATAACGCACGTCCAGTGATTTTACTTGAATTGTTTCAATTATTTGATAAAAAGCAGTTCAATGCAGCATCAACATTTTGCAAGTGGTTTGCAATTTGCATGAGTGAAAGGAATAGATGGTTGGATACTTGGATTTTGATGCTCACTTTGCTCGTTAATACGGTTACTAATGATGGTGGTTCTGTTCATGTTCAGTCATCTTATTGGTCATCCAAGCTAAACCGCAAACTCTAAATTTGAACTCGTAAAAGAGTATGTATGTAATCACACAACGAGATATGATAGAGCTAGCGTCTACTTATAGCTTCTAATGTGAAAACGGGTGACGAAAGTTTGGAAATTAACATATATGCTGATATATAAATTTTACTTGTGAGTTGTGAATTACAGAGAAAGTCCTCATTTTAGACAAAGATGAGATTTTAAGAACAAGATTAGTGGATGCTGTTACAATACAATTACATCATTTTGTTAACTATAAATTGATATTTTCTTGTAAGCGAGCTTAGATATGTAATCGTATCTTTATACACATACACAAGTGGGCTTGCCATGAGGCTACATAAAATGGGCTAGGCACAAGTCTAGCTAAAAGCCCAATATACACATAATTATTTATAGCTGAAGCCTGAAGGGAGCTGATTACTATATCATTGTCCATGAAGGCAAGTTACTTAAGAATGACATGTATCTCAATTCTCAAATGAAGCTGCTATTGTCACTACAAATATGCAAATATAGGAGACAACTAACATGGTACACAAATCTATCTCTAGCAAAAAGAAACAATGACTTTTATCCTTTTTGATCTAGATTTGTACCTAAAGCCAAAAAAAATAGGGCGTTTTGTTTCAATGCTACAAGGATTTACACATTTATTCAATCACTATTTCCGACAATCCTCCTTCACCATTGAACCGGGCTCCCAAGTGTTGGTGTCCGCAACATTTCTCTCGGTAGCTTTTGCAGCAAGCACCTACATGCCTTTTCTCCAGCCCATTGTTCTTGCAACACTGTCTTACCATCTTTCCTAACTCATGCTCGGTAATGTACTCTTTTGCATTGCCATGGTGATGCTCGTCCTTGCTAACATGTGTTTCATGATTTGAGTGGCTTTTCTTGTGACTTATTTTTTCATGACAGCAGTCGTTTTGCTTCTTAGCATCAATCTCACAACTATGACTCCGTTTAATCTGTGATTCCATATTTCCATCTTTGTGTGTCTCGTTATCACAGCAGCCATGTTTCTTATCTTTCACTTGTACAATGTGCTCTACCACACACACCTTTTCTTCGTCAGCTTGAGCATCATGAGCACAACAGCCATGGTTTTTTTGTTCATGTGCCTCATGTTTTACTTCATTGACCTCATCACCATCATGAGCACAACAACCATGGTGTTCGTGTTCAGGTGCCTCCTGTTTCAGTTCATTTCCATCATGAGCACAACAGCCATGGTTCTTCTGTTCATGTGCCTCGTATTTGACCTCATCACCATCATGAGCACACCAACCATGGTTTTCGTGTTTATGTGCCTCCTGTTTCACCTCATTTCCATCATGAGCACAACAACCATGGTTTTCGTGTTTATGTGCCTCCTGTTTCACCGCATCTCCATCATGAGCACAACAGCCATGGTTTTCATGTTCATGTGCCTCGTGTTTTACCTTATAGACCTCATCATCATCATGAGCACAACAATTATGTTTGCTTCCTATGTCTAGCACCAAGTGCTTTACCACATGTACATCTTCATGATCATGAGCACAATGTTTCGTTTCGTGTACATGAGCATCATGAGCACAGCAACTTTGTTTACTTTCTGCTTCGTGTACCAAGTTCTTCTGCTCATGTACCTTGTGGTCGTGACCGCAGCAACCCTGCTTTTTGCTAACACCCGAACACTTGTTTTTGTGACAATCTCCACCATCACGCTTACCAGACGAGCATTTGACATGTTTATGAGATGAATGACTGTGTTTATGATCATGTGAAGAACCCGAATGTTTTTTAGCAGATCTTAGCAAAAGCATGCTGTTAAGAATTACTACCAAACACGTCCCGACATCTGCCAAAACTGCTGCCCAAACTAGTGGATGTCCTGCAATAGCCAATCCAATAATAGCAGCCTTGGTAAAAATAGCAAGAAAAATATTTTCAAATATTTTTCTTCGGGTTTTCCTAGCGAGCCTCACTGCTATTGGGATTTTTCTTATGTCATTCGACATTAGAATTATTTGCCCAGTTTCAGTAGCAAGGGCAGATCCTGATATTCCCATTGAGATCCCAATATCTGCAGTGGCTAAAGCTGGTGCATCGTTGATACCATCTCCTACCATTGCTGTTGGAGCGTCATTTTGAAAATCTTTAATGATTTTAGCTTTATCTTCTGGTAGAAGTGATGAATGTATGACATCTAATGAACCCTCTAACTGAAAATTTTAACGTTAAAAGTAAGTACAAAATCTGTAGTTCTTATCCACGGGTGGTGTTTGATCAGTTTTACCTGAATTTGTGCCTGATTGGCTGCAGCTTGACAGTCTCCAGTAAGCATAGCGGTTTTGATACCCATTGATTTGAGTTCTTTGAGTGCTTCCTTTGCACCCGTTCGACATGAATCAGAGAGATAAAATACTCCAGCAATGGATGACCCCAGGAATATGTAGCCAGTTGATTTTCCTTCCATGTTTTCGTTGCCACTTTTCAGAACTAAATCTACAAAACAGCCAAAAAAGGAAAAAGCTATAGATTATTAACATACTAAAACATATGTAAATAAGACATATAATTGCATAGAAAGATAACTAAGTTTGATTTATGTTTTTCATCTTCTAAAAGAAATTGATTACACAAAACAGACAATAAACTAAAGTTGGTTACTATACTTAGCTAGCACTAGATAAATGGTACAAAAAAAGCAGACGGGAAAAATCTTTACCTGTTGAACAACCTGCTCTTGTTGCAATCTTTTGGTTCCCAATGTAAACATTTTTCCCTTCAATCTTTCCATAAATTCCTTCCCCGGGAAAATTTTCAAATTCCTCAACGTTGTCTGGTTGTGCTTCAACTGAATGAGACTGTGCATAGTCTATAAGTGCAGCAGCCATGGGATGACTAGACTTGCTCTCTATGCTCGAAACCCTGCAAAATTTTTAAAGCAAGAAAACTAGTATTGAGTAATAGAAAAACATGCTAAATAATCGAAAGATTAATCATTTGTGTTGATAATTTACCAGTATAGCAATTTGTCTAGACTGATGTCGTCCAAGAGTGAACGGAAGTTTGAGACTGAGAACTCTCCTTTAGTGATTGTCCCGGTTTTGTCAAAAGCAAAGGTTTTAACCTTAGAAAGTGTTTCCAGGTATTCAGCACCTTTGATCAGAAGTCCGGTTGTAGCTGCCTTTGATAGTGCACAATATGTGGCGACCGGTGTAGACAATATGAGTGCACATGGACATGAACTTACCAAAACTACCAAAGCCAAGTGATACCAGTTGTCTAAGTTGTGGAGTTTCATAGCAGCTGGTATCGCAGCCAAGGAAGCTGCTACAACAATAACAGCTGCAAAGAAATAAATATTGGTCAATTTCGGATTATACTTTATCTCTAGTAGGATCAGTTGGGCTAAGTAAGATTAAAAATAGCGTGATCGAAAGGAAACAGGCTGGATGTCACGCGAAGGGTAGATTTAATGCGTAAAATCTACCAGATTATTTTATTTTATAATGAAATTCTTAAAATAAATAATCATATTTGACACTATAACTTTTAAAGAAAACATTTCGGGTCAACCTGGGCGATAACCAACAATAAAAAATTTGCCCTCGAGTGTTTAGCAAGTTGTACCTGGGGTGTAGTATTTGGCACATTCATCAATATATCTTTGCGTTTTGCATTTGTTATTTTGTGCTTCTTCTACTAGCTTGGCCATTTTTGCCACCACACAGTCTTCAGCCAGGACAGTTGTGATAATGCTAATGTAACCTGAAGAAGAAAGATAGCAATATTAGCTAACGGGTTAGCATAGAAATCGCATACTATCTTTATACTTTTAGTATTGAAGCCAAAAGCACAAATGTTTAAATCAAATGATTATCACACTTATTATACAAATCATACAAAAATACTTCTGAAAATATGTTGTATGAACTCTAATTTGGGTATCAGTTATATTAAGAAAAAGTATTTAAAAAAGAGATCGTTTTTAAACTTGAAAAGTAGAGAGTTAGACCTCAAAGGTCAATGCATACCATTCAGATTTATTGTTCCAGCCCAAACGGTAGAATCTACTTGTTTTGATACAGGAAACGACTCTCCAGTTAAAGCTTTCTCATCAACTTCACATCTGCCTTGCACAACAATTCCGTCAATTGGGATAACATCTCCAGCCTTAACAGCGAGCTTCGTGCTGACCATGACTTCATTAGCGTTGACTTCTTCGCCATTGCTAGCCAATGTAGCTTTTTGTGGAGCCATGTTCATTAACGATGACATTACAGCAGTAGCCTGCAAATATTATTTGCATAAACATTTGCTAACTTTAGTACTCCTAAATAGTCTCTATATTGAGGAAAAAGGTTTATTAAATTTTAGACGCTGTTGTGAACCTTGTGGCTAGCCCTTGACTCGAGCCATTCAGCTGTAGTGAATAAGAACACGATTGTTCCTGCCTCCCAGTAGTCCTTCAAAAAAATTGATCCTCCAACTGCATATGGTTTGAACTTATTATGCTCATTAGTTAACGCAAATAGCTTTCGTTATAGAGAAATTTGTTCTATACAATTCTTTATTGTCATCATTTGATATGTGTCAAACTTGTATCATCATTCTTACATTTGTAACATGTTCTGAAATTATAATATAACACTTATGAAATTAAGGATGCTTCATGTGACATTCAAGCACAAAGATCATCACAATGAAATATACTATTCAGCTAAAAAACAAACAACATCTCAACATCAACAAAAAAAACTTCACAACTGAAAGTGCACTTCAATAATTTTATACTTTAACTTTTTTTCCTTTTTATCATTTTCATATTATCACAATAATTTCATTTTTTCCAACCATAGACTTTTTGCTACTTTTACAAACCCCCACTATGGTTTGCTTTAATTAGTAAACCTTGTAAATTTTGTGAATGTCCTCAAAAGAGGCCATGCATGAAAAGCTTTATGTGGCTAACAAGCAATGCTAAAACTAAATAAAGTCATCAATAATTTACATGGCCTTGTGTAGCATATGTTATATATAGCCAAGCAAATAAGCCAACAAACAGAAGTCGTGAAATGTAACGATTAAGGGAAAGTTTATTTCTTAACGGAAATAAAGAAAATTAAGGCTAGATATGACTAATAGCAACAATGTAAATGTGGACAATTTCGTAAGGTTTAAAAGAACAAACAATTATTAGTAGGCATGTATGCTATTTATATCGTATTTCAATGTAAGGATCGATGATCTCGCGTGAGTTATTTGAATATTATTGGTACTCAATGCCTAACCATGTGATGATCATTGGTGTGTTTAATCTAGAATCAATTACTCTTTATATTGGGTATATAATCAACTTAAGAATGTACACTTGAAAATAAAGAGTAAGATTAAGAGCAAAAAAAATTTGACATGTAAAACCTCTCTTTATATAATTCCAAGATTTATGGATGATATATTGAATTCCATTTTCAAAAGTAAACTAGTAAAAGAAAATTAAAACATATAAATTTATGATCTACATAAGGTTGTAAAATAATTGAACGTTCAGTAAATATTTCATTAACTGTTTGGTAAAATGTCTGTTTAAGTTTGTTTATTTATTAAATGAACGAAAAAGAAACAATAATTTACATTCGTTTATTTAAATGAACGAATCCGTTCATTTAGTCTATGTTTATTTATGTTCGTTCGTTAAGTTTAATATCATATTGAACGAATATAAACAACCTTAGTTTCTTAATAAACAAACATAAATAAAAAATTTTGTCTATTTAAATGACCGTGTAAATTTATTTATCCGATTAATATTAAATGAATGACTATAAAAAAAGACTCCATAGATATTCGTCCGACTCGTTTACAGCCATGCTTCTGCACGTCTACACTAGCGGTCCTTACTAATTTATCACTGAACTTCTTTTCGCAATTATTGTTGACTTCTTTTGACTTGCTTGCAATTATTTTTGACTTCTTTTGACTTGAAGAATCTTATTCTGTAGTTTTCTTTCTCCTATCTTTCTTTTTTTCTTTTTATTATATTCAAAGACCAAAATCTTATATACTAGCATGTCAGAAAATCATGAATATTCGATTTTTGTTTTGTTTTGGAGAATTAAATAAACCAATTATTGAAGTTTTGTGATATCTCACCAAACTTACCTTTTGTTTATATTTGTAGAGGAAAATTAAATACACAACCAAGAGCAAAGTACTAAACAGTTAATCATTTACATTCTTTTGACAAACAATTAACGACATTGTTTTTGTCTACTTATCACTGTTTGTTTCTAGTTTGGAGCTCATGGATGGAATTATGGAAATGATATGATAAATATGGGTTAAAAAAGTAAACGTTTCACTAATAAAATCCTTGATAGTTTAATTTGTAACTTTGCACAATAAAATTTCTTTTGAATATTCAGCCACCATCTATTTTTTTTTTTTTTTTTTCTTTCTAATATGCCTTGTTTTTTTAAAGTCTAATTTACTTTGCTACAATGATTATTCTTTATAATTTGACAATGAGACCTACATTTTGCAACTAACAATAAAAAAGTCAAGAGATTATCNACCTCTCTTTCTATAATTCCAAGATTTATGGATGATATATTGAATTCCATTTTCAAAAGTAAACTAGTAAAAGAAAATTAAAACATATAAATTTATGATCTACATAAGGTTGTAAACGAATTGAATATTCAGTGAATATTTCATGAATTGTTTGGTAAAATATCCGTTTATGTTTGTTTATTTATTAAATGAACGAAAAAGAAACAATAATTTACATTCGTTTATTTAAATAAACGAACATGAACAAAAATTTTATCCGTTCATTTAGTCTATGTTTATGTATGTTTGTTCATTAAGTTTAATATCATATTGAACGAATATAAACAACTTTAGTTTCTTAATAAACAAACATAAATAAGAAATTTTGTCTGTTTAAATGACCGTGTAAATTTATTTATCCTATTAATATTAAATGAATGAATATAAAAAAGACTCCATAGATATTCGTCCGACTCGTTTACAGCCATGCTTCCGCACGTCTACGCTAGCGGTCCTTACTAATTTATCACTGAACTTCTTTTCGCAATTATTGTTGACTTCTTTTGACTTGCTTGCAATTATTGTTGACTTCTTTTGACTTGAAGAATCTTATTTTGTAGTTTTCTTTCTCCTATCTTTCTTTTTATTTTTTTATTATAATATTTTCAAAGACCAAAATCTTTATATACATGTCAGAAAATCATGAATATTCGATTTTTGTTTTGTTTTGGAGAATTAAATAAACCAATTATTGAAGTTTTGTGATATCTCACCAAACTTACCTTTTGTTTATATTTGTAGAGGAAAATTAAATACACAACCAAGAGCAAAGTACTCAACAGTTAATCATTTACATTCTTTTGACAAACAAGTAACGACATTGTTTTTATCTACTTATCACTGTTTGTTTCTAGTTTGGAGCTCATGGATGGAATTATGGAAATGATATGATAAATGGGTTAAAAAAATAAACGTTTCACTAATAAAATCCTTGATAGTTTAATTTGTAACTTTGCACAATAAATTTTTTTTTGAATATTCAGCCACCATCTATTTTTTTTCTAATATGCCTTGTTTTTATAAAGTCTAATTTACTTTGCTACAATGATTATTCTTTATAATTTGACAATGAGACCTACATTTTGCAACTTACAGTAAATAAGTCAAGAGATTCTCAATTTGTACCTGCAATGAGCATGAGGGTGTTTATGTCGATTCTGAAGTTGCGCAACGATGCAAAAGATTTCAAGATTATGGGTATAATGCCGACAGCTACTGCTGCGAGTGCCAACCATTTGAATGGAGAAAAAACATGACTCAAAAACGATAACAAAAGCAAGACACCACAAGCCACCGCAAATGGGCTAGGCCATTTGTTTCGATAGTTTGTTTCTCCTTTTACTCTCACATTGGCTTCTAGTCGAGCTTGGTTTAGTGCTTTAACTGAAACAAACACAAAATATATATTAACATAATCATTTTATCAAGACTATATACTACAAGTGTTTCTTTTCGTGGCACGTCAAATGGCGTCACGGCATTGATAGTCAATATGATACTTTTGTAACAATTTCATTTTTGGTTCGGTTCGATTCAATTTTATGTAGAATTTCTCGCAAACCTATAAATAAATTCATGTACTAGTTGTGTGAACACATACAAATATCAATTGGTGACAAAAACAAAAGCTCACCCAAGGATAACTTTTTCAAAGAAAGAACCCTAATTTTCATGAAATTGGTATATGTTAAATCAAACTAGCAGGGTTCCCGCGCGTTACAGCTGCGGGTACCCTGAAATAAATTTTTTCGGTAAATCATGTATTTTAGTTTATTATGTTCTTTTTGACAATAAATTTACGGATATCAAAATTTTCGTTTAGCTCGTGTCCGTTCGGGCTCGAGCCCGTTGGATCGTGTCCGTTCACGCTCGAGCCCGTTTGGCCCGTGCCCGTTCAGACTCGAGCCCATTTGGCCCGTTGCTCGTTCCGGCTTGAATATTTGTATAATGTGCTTTATTATTTGTATTAGTGACATCTAATGCGGGAATTATGTTTAAGTTGGTTGTACAATATGCTTGATAATTTGTATTTCTTATGTAGGGGGTGTTTTAATAAGTGCATTAATTGTATTTATTGACCAGTTAATTAATTGTATTTAATGTACATAATGTTTTATTTATTGTATTTAATGTTAGTATTAATTGTATGTTAGAATTAAATATGGGGGAATTTCTTTGAGTAGTATGATATTAAATGTCTAATTGTGTTGAATCACTTGTACTTTTAGCATTGAAATGTGCAAGACTTAATTTTAAGTATTCTAATAATAGTAGGCCTTTGTACATTATAAGATAATTAGATGTACGTATTTGGTTCCACAACCCATAACGGGCTGTCCCTTACTCCCTCCGTCACAAAATAAGTGTCCAGTTTGACTTTTCAGAGTCAAACTGGTTTAACTTTGACCTTAAATATTTTTTGTGGTATTATATAATACTTGTGAAAGATTATACCAGTGAAAAATATATTTAAAACTCAATTCATTAATATATTTTGTATCAAGTATTATGTAACGGCCGAAAAAATAGACAAGGTCAAAGTTGAACCAGTTTGACTCTGAAAAGTCAAACTGGACACTTATTTTGGGACGGAGGGAGTATTAAACTTAAAGTAATATACGTACATACTAAACATTTAATTGAAAACCATAAGTTTATAATTATGGTGCTAAATTTAGGCAACCACATTGTATAAATAGAATTCCAAAAAAGGTACTATGGGCATATGAATCACAAGAAGTAAATGTCTTCAAAACATGAAACTTATGCTAAGTTTAAACAACCATGTGACTCTTTGCTATATATAACAAATATTAAAGCATCATTGTTTTAGGCTTTTAGCAAACCTTTAATCTTCATAATTAGTAAATCAAGAGCCGTTACGTGACTTCCATCTACTTTGTATAACACTTTGTCCTTAAAAAAGGTACATTTCAAAAAGTTGAGTTAGATATATTAACTTTAAAATCAAAATCCATGTGTTATCATGAGTCGTTACGTTACTTCCATTTATATGATTAGTTGTGAGTTCAAGTTTCGTTAAGAATAAATTAATAATGTAATGTAAGTGGATATCTGAATATAAAGTTCCACAAAAAAGTTGATATACATTTTGTATTAATTTAAATTTAAACAAAAAAAAAAAAAAAAAAAAAAAAAAAAAAAAAAAAAAAAAAAAAAAAAAAAAAAAAAAAAAAAGTATTCCAACGTTGTCCTAACACACAAAGAAATAACTTTTTGATATTGGGTTGGTCGGTTAATTTTCCATTTTCTTTTTTATACTTTCTGACACATAAACGTGTTATAAAGCAACGAATGTACATTTTATAAAAGTATTATCCATACATACCTCAAAACGAATCTTCTTGCAATGAATTTATTTAAAATACCCAAAGGTTAATTGCTTCGAAGCTTACAAGTTACAAGTCACGTAAAACGATATGATTCACATAGTAACAATGAAATAATGTAAAAGGTGATTAAGATATACTATATTAATTTCACATCATTAATTAGTTTTCTTGTACTAAAAATACAATGCATATGATTGTGTCTGTTAGAGCATGTAAAATGACTATTTGGTCGTTTCATATTTTTGTTTCTTGAAAATATCAACTTTTGGTTCATGTGAGTGTTTTGTAGATTATACATAATAAAACTTAACATGTATGTGAAAAAGTAATTTTTTGCATGACTACTGTGAAACTTATAAATTTATTCAACTTATGAGGAGTATCTCGATCTAAAAATGAACTTAAAAAATGTAATGAAATAACGAGAACTAAAATTTTACCAATTTGAAGCTGCGAAACGAGCATTGGATCATGAACCACAATGACTGTTCTTGAAGGAACGATAACAGAAACCTCATGAACACCTTCTATAGGCTTAAGGATCTTTTCAATCAAAGGCACTTCAGATGAGCAACACAATCCTAGAACATCAAAGTAGCTTTTCTCGCGTTTCGTTGATGAGTTCGACTTCATCTTGTTTTCTATATCAAAATAGTTGATCGAGAACAAGGTGTAGAATGAGAAGGATATGATGAAGGAGAGTGAGATTTTATACTAAGAAATAGAAGTAGATTATGAGGAATGAAAAGAAAGGAAGAATATTATTTGTAGTGGTGGATAGGGAAAAAAGTGAATCTTATTATGAAAATGTTGCTTCAATGGAATCTGCGTATGCACCCCATTTATAATGTGTTTTAGCGGATATTCGGATCTTTTGGTCATTGTTATTGGTTAAAAGTACAAACATGAGTTTTTATCGAAAATGCTTAGTAGACGGAACGGTCATAAGAAGAGGGCGTGAGGTTAGTCACGTCGGCCATCATTGCGTGGCCGGCCAACCTCACTCGCCCTACGTTCCGGACAATCGTTCTACTATGCATTAGAGAGATTATTTGATAAACATAAATAGAAACATCGTGAACAATTTAGTCCATAAAAACATGGCCATATGCCCATATGCGGTATTGAAACGAAGTCTGAATTCAGACGTTGCTATACTATAAACCATTGAATTAGTAGGGAAGAGGAACAAATTACATTTTTTAAGGTAAGGTTGCAAACAAGTATGACGAATAATGGTACTACCTCTGTCCCATATTAAGTGTCCATTATGACTTTTTGGAGTCTTTCTTGTTCAACTTTAACTTTAAATTGTATTATTTGTGTTGTATAATACTTGATGCAAAATATATGAATGAATTGGGTTTTAAGTGTATTTTCATTGTTATACTTTCAATCAAATATTATATATCACAAATAAAAATATTTACGGTCAAAGTTGAATAAAAAAGACTAAAAAAAGTCAAAGTGGACACTTAATATGGGACGGATGGAGTAATTAATTAAAGGATTTTTATAACTTGTGTCCTATTTGCACAAGTTAAGCACATCATAAGTACACATGAGTTCATAAAAAAGTACATAGGGATTTACATAATAGTACAGACAAGTGTACTTTTATGTGAATCCTTATATACTTTTAATGTACTTTTGGTGTATTTAACTTGTGCCCCTAGGACACAAGTTAGAAAAACTTTTAATTAAAAAACAAACAATCTTAACTTTTAAAAGTATATATATCCTCAAGTAAACATATATTCCAAACAAAGTTAAATATAAGAAGATGAGAGTTATTTTACATACCAAGGGACTCATCCCACCATCCATTTAAAAAGAAATCAATAGTTGAGATTAAAAGGATTTTAATATTTTACCCATTTTTTTATAATTTAAATACCTCTTAAACCATTAATCGTTAAGCGAAAATAATTACACCATCGCGACGAGCATTTAATTATCTTTCTATAAACAGGCACTTTGATATACTTTCGACAAAAAAAAATTCGTTTTTTTCACGTTTTTTTTTGTGGCCGAAAAAATCACATGTGATATGTAATATCACATGTGATATATCACATGTGATATGTAATATCACATGTGATATTAGTGTAATATCACACGTGATATGTAATATCACATGTGATTTTTTTCGCCATGAAAAAAACGTGAAAAAAACGAAGAAAAAAAATTGTCGAAAATATATCAAAGTGTTTATCTATAGAAAGATAATTAAATGCTCGTCGTAACGGTATATTTTTTTTTCGCTTAACGATTAACGGTTTGAAAGATATTAATACTTTAAAAAAAATGATGAAAGTGGGTTTTTTTAAATTGTTGGGATTAATCTCATCCATTAAATTAAATAAAGATGGAGGGTGGAGATTAGTCCCTTGATATGTAAAAAAAGTTTTGTCATCTTTTATCATATTAGAATGTCCAAAGAAACAATCATAAATCCATGAAAACCGAAAATATAACACAAAGATTGAGGTTGATAATAGCAATGTTGAAAGAGGAATTTTAAGGGTGATATCATCCATGCCCCCGACCCACCTTTTACCTAGCCCAAATTTTACTCTATCTATTAAATATTCTTTTATTAATTTTTATTTCGAATTTTTTTTATTTAAATTCTTTTGACTAGTTAAACTCTATATTTTTTGTTTTGTACTTTCTGCTTCTTAGTTTTATAGTATAAACAAAGTTATAAAAATAAAAAATAAAAAAGTAAAAAATAGAGGGTATTGAAATCCAAATAGGTATACCCATTCCTTTAATTTATACCCTTTGTTTACATAAAAATATAGGTCATGATATTCTCTAGTAGGGGTGTTCATGGTTCGGGTCATAAATCGAATAAATCGAAAACCGAACCGAACCGAATCGGAAAAAACCCGAACCGAATTAGAACCGAACTGAACCGAAAACCGAATTTATATAAATATATATATTTTATATATTTATATTATTATATATATATAAAAAAAAAGACCATTAAATTTTTATCCTAATATAAAAAACCCTTTTTATGCTTGAAATAATTTCTTTTGCCAAAAATCTATATAATTAAATTTAAAGAAATATATAAATTGTGTAATTCAAGTACAAATTCGGTTTTCGGTTTTGAACCATAATTACCGAACCGAACTTCGGTTCGGTTCTCGGTTCGGTTCAGTTCTCGGTTCGGTTCGGTCACAAATATTTTCGATTCGGTTCGGTTTTCGGTTATGAACAAAAAAAATTAACCGAACAACCCGAACCGAATAAACCGATTAACCCGAAAACCGAACCGATGAACACCCCTATTCTCTAGTAGATTCCGATTATGAATATTGGGACTTTCTCTTGTATGCAGGGCTGGAGCTATGTATATAGTGGGGTTGGCCAAGGCCCACCCAAAAACTCCTGGAGAAACTATGCTTACCATATTAATGTAAATTTGTTCATTAAAACACACTTCGGCCCGTCTAATATCTGTAAAAACAATAAAGCTCGGGTCTAAATTAAGATATGAGGCTTTGTAGCATAGTAAAATATAATATAGTTTGTGACGGTATCACCTATTTATAACCAATCATTTATGGAAACTTTTAGTGTTTATAATTTACGGTATAAGGTTTTTTATTTACGTTAACGTTAATTTCAATTTTGATATTTGGCCCACCCATATGTTAAATCCTAGCTCTGTCACTGCTCGTATGTGAGTTTTTTTAGAACTTTCTCCAAAACTTAGGTGAATTTGAATGCCCATAAGTT
The DNA here is from genome assembly GCA_014162995.1 of Artemisia annua. NCBI lineage: Eukaryota > Viridiplantae > Streptophyta > Magnoliopsida > Asterales > Asteraceae > Artemisia > Artemisia annua. The sequence goes on from LBNU01019082.1 coordinate 44,767, forward strand.
TTTCCTGGTGAACTTTCTCATCCATCAAGGGTAGGAGTTGGTCGTAGTATCTGTCACAAAACTCATGGACGATTTCCTTTTTCATGTATCCAAGTTGATAATCAAATAGTCGTCTGCTTCTCTTTCCCAAGGTGTTTCGCACAATGGAACCCTCCAGGTTTGGGGAAGTGTCACTTACCCGATTGCTCATTTAGTTTTTTTAGACGTGGTTGTGTAATGTTCCCACGGATGGTGCCAACTTGTTAGTACAAAATTCAGATGGATAGTTAAGGATGGGCCGGACTTACTAGAAATGGGATTTCTGGATAGTTGAGAGAACTTTGAACTAGGGAATATGTTTGAGATCTTATGCAAAGAAAGAAGCACTGTCAGTCTCAACGTAGGAGGTGATCCCATAATCAGTCTTGGGTGTGAGAGTATGTTTTTGGAGAGAGAAAGTACGAGTATGTATGTGTGGTCTTAGCCCGAAATATCTTACTCTTGGTGGCATTTTGGCCTTATATTTATAGGTAGGTGATTTTGTTGTGTTCTGGAGATCACGGTGTGAGGCTCGTCATATTAATCGATGGGTTGTAGGTTGTTTAACTTAATGTCATGCCCTTTGACTTGCTTTATGCTTCATCAGTCGCGTTGTAGGTTTTAGGAATGCCGCCCTCGATTAACGAATTGTCGCGCTTCCATTGGCATATTTTTGTTCTTCAATCCTAGATTATATTCCTTACTTATTTTTTCTAAATGGTGGGCTTTTCTAGGATTAGAATTTGCTAAGTTCCGAGGTCGGCTCGTAATTAAGCTCCATTTGTCTGGAGACGTGGTTCCGTTACAACTATTCGGCTTGTATTGGCCGTGTTCTCGGTTCTTGTTGCGGGATCCGAACTCCTTTCTTGTCCGAAGATATTACTTGTGACCATCCAAGGTTATTGCCCGTTTATAGATATCCGGACACTTCTTGTTTTGCATGGGATGCAGACTCTTTCAGATGGGGATACAGTATACGTGATCAGTGTTTAACAAACATGAAATCATTGTCCATGAACAATAAAATCATGTTTTATAAATGTTATTAAGTAGATATGTATATATCCTTTATTGCATAGGCGGAGAAGGGTTGTGTCTTCCCTCCTCAAATTTTGTCACCTAGTGTATTTTTTAATGATCTTTATGTAGTAAACTTTGTTTTTTCTCGGACATTTTAATTTGGCCTTTCTACTTCATATAACTTTTGTTACAATAAAACGTCAAGCTCCGCCATTGCTTTATTGGTTTACAACTTTACATATTGTAAGAATATTGCTTGTTGTTATCAATCTCAGTATATCTTATTTTGTAGCATGAAAATGTAAATAAGTTGGAATCACTTTCCAAAGAAAATATAGAATGACAAATTACATTTGTACATGAAAAGATTATTTTCCGATGTAAAGAACAAAGTCTAATAAACCGTTAAAGAACCGGAAACTACTATAACCATGAAAATAATGCTTTCAACTAATCACACTTTCTGTGTGAAGCATGGGTATTGATGACATATAAAACCATATTATGATGATAAAAGGCCATATTAACATGCTTTTAACTAATCACGCTTTCTATGAACCATAATACATCTTGAAATTGAACCGAAATACAACTATCTAATTCTGAAAAGTACATATATGACCCCTAAATTTCACCAATTATTTTAAAAGAGCACTTAGCTTTGGATATCTCAAATGGGTCCTTAATCTACAGTTTGTAACTTGCTTTTTAGACATTCTGGCTGGTTTTAAATTTTGACCCTCACCTGTTCCTTCACAGGGATCACTATTTCTACTATTTCCACCAAGTACAAAGAGACTCTGATACGTTCATGTACCCCAACTCTTATTATATAGGACATAAAGGTCACTCATTCATTTTATTTTATGACAAATAACCATGAATCCTTGTCATATTGAGACTTGAACGTCCTAAGACTAGTTGTAATAACGACTCTCAATTGTCCTACATCTTCTCTGTCATCTCAGCTTTCTGTCTACAAAACTATTTTATGATCAACTTTGTATAACAAGGAGACTGACACTACAAAAAACATACACTACAAACATACATTTCAAATAAATACTCACTCACACAAACATGCACATAAGTCGGTCGGCCGGGCGACCCTCTTCTCCATTTCATCACCGACCAACCGAGTATGTGTAATAAGGCCGACCGAGTGAGACTAGTCCACTAGGGCCTAGGAGAATTAACAAACCGATATTTTCACCCTTATTACACTTAGCCTTATGTATTTATTTATGCACAATTGTGTGTGGCGCCACACTTGTGTCAGTGTTAGTGTGACTTTCCTTTGTGTCCGTATCTTTATAAAACTAATGTTTATGCATGGTCAATTATATTGAACTTTTCAAATGGAAAACGCCATATCACCAAAAGCAAGTAAAGGCATAGTTCATAAACTTGATTTTAAATATATAGTTCATAAACTTGATTTTAAATATATA